>CABHPH010133620.1:0-22489 GCA_902168325.1 Peromyscus nudipes
GGTGCTGGCCCGCGCGCCGCCCTGCCGCCTGCTCCTCGTCCTTCTCCTGCTGCCTGCGCTCGCCGCCTCGTCCCGGCCCCGAGCCCGGGGGGCCGCTGCGCCCAGCGGTGGGTATGGCCGGTGCCCTTTGCGTTGCCTTCCCCGCGGGGCCCTGGGGAGGAGAGAGAAGGGCACGCAGGTGCGTGTACCCTGGACGTGTGGGTCCCCAGCCTGGCCTTTGAGCGCCTCCCTGTCGACCTCTCCACCCTTCTCAGTCCCAAGCCCTGGTTCATGCTAGTTCATGCTAGTTCACTTTTGGAAGTCCGTTTCTGTTGCATTCACGAAAGACCCATTCCAGTGACTGTGGGTTCCACCCAGAGGTATTTCGTGGCTCCTGAGTCCTTTAGCGCTCTCTATGTAACTTCCAGGGGCAGGGAGGTGCAGTGAGCGAGCAAGTTGCTTCTTGCTTTGGGGAACCTTCATATGAATGCGGGGAGCATGCAATAAGAGTGGCAAATGCTTGTTTCCTCAAATTCTCCACCAGGTTTAGTCCCTGTTGTTGGAATTAAGGTGAGGGAGGCATACTTTGGGGACCAGAGAATGAAAGTCTCCCAGACACACTTTGCGCATGACCTTTGGCTGTGTTTTCGCCAAATGCTTGTCATAATGAGCAATCAGAATAATACAATGTTGAGCACACTGGTGATTGGAAGTCACTGAAAGCAGAAAGCTGGCCTTGGCAGTAGAAGAGAAAGAATTTGGAAAGCCGCCAGCATCTATAGCCCTTTATGGCAAAACAGTTTTTGCCCCCTCATCTCAAAAGTTAAAAAGAAAAGGGAATCATATATGTATTGTTGAAAGAATCACTTTACATTCAGTGCCCGTGAATTCAGGCCCCAAGTTATTTCAGGAGTGTTCTTAGGTCCCAGATGGGATGCTGCTAAGCTTGGTAATAGTTGAGCATCTCTGTCCTCCGAAACGGGAGGGGGATGAGGGTCAGGACCCTTGAGCATGCCCAGTTGCTGACTCTTCACTAAGCCTATTCCGTCCCTGCTCCCTCCTAGTTCGGACGTTCAGATCTAAGACTAGATAGAAAAGGTATACATGACTACAGTACATGATTGTATAAGCTTCCCTGGCTGCTAACCTATCCAGGCCATCCCGCTGTTCCAATCACTTGTTTTTCCTGTCTCTCCCCTTCCTATCCCCTTATAAATGGGAAACTTTGTTAACGGAGTTCATGGAAAGATGCACTTCAGAATTTCCACGTTTCCTGGATGTATATGTGTATGTTTGTGTATGTCTGTGCTTCCGGCTTCCCGCAGCTCCGCACTGGAATGAAACTGCAGAAAAAGCCCTGGGAATCCTGGCCGATGAAGCCAAGACATTGCAACAGAACAGCAGCCGTAATATCAGCGACAGCAGTGCCATACAGAAGGAAATCACACTGCCTTCAAGACTGGTGTATTACATCAACCAGGACTCAGAAAGCCCCTATCATGTTCTTGACACAAAGGCCAGACACCAAGAGAAACACAACAAGGTAGGCAGGAGGAGGCTGAGTGTGCCCAAGTAGCTGCCATTAAGAGTTCTCCTTCGATTTGACTTTCTGCCAGAATCTGATTTCACAAATTTTAGTGTAGCATTTTATTAAGAAAGCAATTAATATGATGATAGAAGAGAAACTAGAGGAAATCAACTCGGGATCGACCAGGACAGGGTTTACCATTGGTTTCTTTGACTCAACGGAAACTGAGCAATTTCAGATGTCCTGTGAGAAACTCGGTCCCCGGTGTCTCTCAGGTGCCGTTGGCACTAAACAACAGAGTGAACTTCTTTCTGGGAGCCTTTATGTAAGGATGCAGGAAGCTACCTTCCAGGAGATAAAAGCTCCTGGCATTCTGTACCCAGAAGGCCTCACTGACAGGCACTGTGGCTTTCCGTGTAGAACTTGCATTTGAGTTTACTTTATTTCTTTAATTGGGCATTGGGCGGAGTGGGGCCACTGCTATGGTATGTTCAGTCAGTAAACAATTCAGCTTTTCAATAGCCGATGGAGAACAGGAAAGAATGACTTGCATAAGGTAGAAACCAGTTTGGGTTGACACCATCCTTGAGGACACCGCATCAGCGGTGAACGATTGCTTTACTTTCAGGTTAGTTTAGAAAGTGGCGTGGAGCTTGAAAAAGAGACTCAAACGAAGACAGAAGTGTATGATGTCCCAAGAGTTTAAGGGATCCCTTCTCCTGCATCTCTTTGCTTGAAGTAATGATATTTGGGACCCGAAGCAGGTCTCCACAGTGAAGTAGCGGGAACTTCTGTTCTTCTTTAGGTGCAGAAAACAGACCCCTTAGGTTATGTATTTCCTTCTGGATTGTTCCTGTTCACTTGGCAAGAGCAGGAGATAGTTAAGCATGTAGAATTTAAGCAAGGTGTCTGTGGTTTGCAGTGTGCGTAGTTTTCTGAAACAGAGGTAAGTACGATGCCTTTCCCCATTTCATAAACGGGTGGATAGGGATACAAGGTCTTTGGTGACTCTTCTAAAGGGTGTAAAGCAGCTATTAGGTTTGAACTGTTAATTGTTGCTATTTTTAGGACAAGTGAGGTCCCTGAGACAAAGCTTTCTTCATACTGAATAACCTTGTTAACCCTGTTTGTGTGATTTTGAAGGGGCTGTTGTCCACCATGGCTGCGATGATGAACTTCTCCTCTGCCAAGCCTTTCCCTCAGAAGGTTTTCCGAAATTTAGTGGATCAACTAACACTTCATGTCTTATGAATAGAAGGAGTGGATACTGTCTTTAGGAAGAGACATCCAAGGCCCCCTTGATAGCAAGCATTGAGGACTGAATAGCGTCCCTTATGAATGATCCCTGTGCCAAGTGGGGGATGGTCTGTGCTCTGTGGTGACAGTTCTTAAACTCAAGGGCCTTTGTACAGGGTGCTGGAGGAAGGCCAAAGCTGCCTCAAAGCCTGCTTTAGAGAATGTCTAAGCCCTCCTCAGCTGAGATCTGAAAGAAATTTCAGTGGAATTTCTTTTTAACTCAGGTGTTGGACTCTGACTAATGCTTGTCCTATGGCCTAGCCTTAGATGGCTGTTCTGCTTGTGAGTGTGATTTCACATCCTATGTCTGACTTTCTGGTAGTAATATCTGTTGACCTTTTACCTGTCACTTATGCGGAGGGGCAGAGTGCTCCTGTGGCCCACTGGCTTGATGTTGGAGGGACTAAACTTCTTGACACCCTCCCTCTCCCCTCCACAGCCAGACTTCTTTTCTACTTTTGAAAAGAATGTTTAGGCAGGGATGATATTTGAAAGTCTCTTTTTTTCTTATTAGTTTAATTCAGTAAATATCTGTTGTACATTTCTCATATGCTAAGCTGTATGGTAAGGGTTCACAGATAAGAGATAAGGTTTGCAAAGATGAAAAATATTTATTCTTTAGAAAACACAGACAAGACATAAGCAAGATTCTGAGATGTGCCTGGGTCAGATTTTAATAGTGCTGTTCTGATTTGGTGGCACTCTGAAATTTCCTTTTGTGGTCTATGGTTTCCTCTTCCCTTGCGTCTTTAAGCCTTTTTTGGGCTGGTTGATAAGAAGTATTGTTAGGGGCCGAGAATCCAGGAATAATCCATCACAAAAGACCGGATTTGAGCAAGCCAAAAATTTATTTAGAAAAAAACTGGTATCAGGGAGGCGGCAGGGTTTGGGCTCCAAACCAGGTCCTAGGCAGGAGCAGCAGCCAGTCAGGTCCCCGCTGGGGCAGCAGCCAGTTTTAAAGGGGGAAATGGCAAAGAGACAGCCCTAGAGTCCCATCCAATCATAATGTAATATGGGGGAAGCAGTTGGGGACTTTCCTTAGTGACAACCCGTCTGGAGTTCTGTGGTTTGGTGGTTCAGATCAGCTCTGGGCCAACTAACCAGAAGGGGGTGGGACGCTTGTGGTTTACACCTGTGTGATGAGTTAGGGGGGCTGCATCCTAGCCTCAGGAAATTGTGGGTAGCAGCTCAGGGCAGAATGACAGACCGGGACAAAATGGAGTTTCTGCTGCTAAGTAGGGTTGAACAGTATTGCGTGTTTTCCACTGGATCTTATGATGACTTGTTAAATATCCATGTTGAGAGAGACACACTTCTCAGCTTACCTGCTTTCCAAAAGTTACAATGAGAAAGCATAGAACTCCATCCTTACTGCTTTTTAAAAAAATAATTTTTGACATTAGTATCTGTGAACTTGGACCTTTCCTCCACTCTGGTTCTGTTGCACTGAAGCACATTTGAGTGAATGCCTAGAAATGCTGAGTCACTGTGCCTCTCTCCTGAATCCCTGTGATGGGGGGTAGAATTGGGATGGGACTTTCCCGAATCTAGGTTGCAAGGCCAAGCTCCACATTTGTGTCTGAAGAAGTTTCATAATCTTGCATGTGGATGCGTCCTTCATAATTTAACAGCTGTGTAAGTTAAAATGCTTATTAACTCTTTCATAATTGGGGAGTTTGAAAGCTGGTTGTGTAGTCCATCTCTGTATATGGTATTGGTTTTGAAAGCTTTAGCTTTCTTTTTTTGGCAACGAATGCTTAGGAATTGTGCAGGTTTTGTTTTGTTTTTTTTTTTTTTTTTTGGTCTATCAATTGGACACAAACTAAGAGCATTTGGAAAGAGGAAATCGCAGTTGAGAAAATGCCTCCATCAGATTGCCTGTCAGCAACTCTGGTGGATATTCTCTTGATTAATAATTAGTGTGGGAGGTCCCAGCTTACAGTGAACAGTGTTGCCCCTGGGCAGATGGTTCTGGATTGTATAAGAAAGCAGGCTGAGCAAGCCAGTAAGTTAATGGTCCTCCATGGTCTCTACTTCAGTTCCTGCCTCCAGGTTCCTGCCTTGAGTGCCTGCGATGACTTCTTTCAGTGGTGGTCAGTGATCTGGAATGTGTGAGCCAAATAAACCCTTTCCTCCCCAGGTTGCTTTGCTTGTGGCGTTTCATCACAGCAAGAGAAAGCCAAGTAGAACAGGAATCGTTTTAATTTCTACATAGTTGAAAGGTTGTAGAAACCATTGTCCAAACGGCTCCATTTTTGAGAGAATCGAGCAAACTTATAACTGGGCCAGGATACGAGGCATAAACTGAGGCAGTCCACAGCAGGCAGGGAGTGAATAGGCACCTCAGACTTAAACAGTTAAGTTGTTTTTTGACCTTTGGTGCTTTCCTAAATTAAGATTTCTTTATAGACAGTCTTGTTATCTGATAGTTTATCATAACAATCTCCTTACTACTTAAGAAGTCAGTTTAGTAGGATATAGCAGTATGAGGGCCTGCTAATGGAAAATTTTAATTTTGTGTGATATTGGAAAATACACACCTGGTGGCCATCCCATTTTCTATCACATGGGTCCAGACCTCTTGAAGTCATCAAGTGATGGAGGCTCTTTCGTGGGATAACGCTGCAATGATTGGAGGCCAGGGCCCTCTAGGAAGTTTTAGGGTGGGGGAGGTCGAGTCACTAGAAAGATGAAGGTGAAAGCCGGGGTCAGTGGCGCATGCCTTTAATCCCAACACTGGGGAGGCAGAGCCAGGCAGATCTCTGTGAGTTCGAGGCTAGCCTGGTCTATAGATCGAGATCCAGGACAGACACGAAAACTATACAGAGAAACCCTGTCAAAAAAAAAAAAAAAAAAAAAAAGAAGGCGTGATTGAAGGGTTGGGCTTCCTCGCCCATCAGGAAAGAGGCTTAACATTTAGTTGATCATCAGTGTCCGGTGACATGATCATCCATACTTATGAAATAAAACTTCCCTAGAGATCCAAAGGAGCAGATGCTGGAAGCTTTCAGATAGAAAACTGAACACGTGGAGGTTCCTAGAGGGGTGGCACCTGGACAGGGCCTGGAAGTTCAACGTGTTTCTCCCACACCTTGTCTTATGCATCCCTTCCACCTGGCTGCATATCTGTCTCTTCTAGAATGTCCTTCATAGCAACTAGTAAATGTTTCCCCTGCGTTCGGTGAGCTGCTCTTAGCAAGTTAATCAGCTCTGAGCAGGCCGTGAGGAGACAACTGATTTATAGCCTGCTCCCATGGCACAGGCTCTAGCTGGGGACTTGTGACTGACATCTGGAGTCTTGTGGGACTCAGCCTTCAACCTGTGAGATCTGACACTATCTCCAGGTGGAGAGTGTCAGAACCAAATTGAATTAGAGGACACCTGGCTTGTTCGTTTTAAAGAATCTGAGAATTGCTTAGTGTGTGGGGAAGAAGCCCCAGACCACTCAAGTCAACAGCGTTGTGTGAGATGAAGATGGAGGATGAGCTTTACATTTTCTTATGTCTCTTTGTTATCAAGACTTGACAGGCTTTGTGAGTCTAGATGGAATTATATGATCATCACACATAACAATGCGTTATCCATGCAGTATGCTAATAAAATGGGCGATAGGTTTGGACAGCAGGAGATACGATTTAGACTCATTCATTCTTTACTCAGTCACTCCTTTCTGAGATGATTCTGTGAAGTCTCTTCCTAAGAACTCGATGAAAATTTGTCTAAATTGAGCCTCCAAGATCGAGATTGGGATTGGGAAGGAGTGAAAGGGGCAGAGTTTAGAGTCAGAGGAAGGTGACCCAGGTATTAGCGGAGTCACGCAAACAAATGACCTCTTGCCAGGGACTGACTCTTAGGTAAGCAGGCTGCTTCTCACTCCCCACAATTCTAGGCGGAGGAAAGAAAAGAGACAGGTTAGTGAATTCACTTTCTTTCTTCTTTTCTGGTGCTGGGGGTTGAACCCAGAGTATCATATGTGCTAAACATATAGGCTGCCAGAGCTGCATCTCGGCTGTAAGTGAATTTGGACCATAGTAATTAGGCTTTTGAGTTTACTTCAGTTTTTTTAAATTTAATATTTTTATTGATTATTTGGAAATTTCACATAATGCACCCCATCACCCTTACTTCCAGATTATCAGTTCCTGATTTTCTAGACGCCAAAAGCTCCATTTTTCTTGGTATGTGACAACAGAAAGCAGTATGGGACAAGGAAGTCCCAAGCATTTCTCTTGCAAGATGTACTTATACATTCTTAGAAGTCAGGAATATATGTCTTTATGATCCTTGTCTATTGAGAGGAAGTCTCTCTATTGTGGAACATGGGAAAAAGAAATCTCTTTTGGAGGTTTCTTTCACAAGCCCAAGTTCTAGCTAAAGATCTGTTTGTAAATTTTGCTTCTGTGGAAACCTCCCTGCTTCTTCATCATCATACTTTGTGGATTTGATTGATAGGTCTGAATGTTACAGACCCCTCCTTCTGTTCATCATCATACTATGCGAGTTTGATTGATAGGTCTGAATATTGCAGAGCCTTCCTCTGTTTTGGTGGAACAACCACCTATAAGGTTATATTATAATATAGACTTTGATATTGACCTCAACAAACCTCCTCAGTTTCCCAGGAGTTTCTAGGCAGTCATTGCAAACTTGTGACATATAGAATTCTGTTTACTGTTGTGTCGTTTTCAGGACTTGGAGTACTATATCTGTTTAGTGAATCTTTGATTAAACATCTGTATATAAGAAAATATATAGAAAGAATGTAGTGATTGCCATTACATTTCATGTTATAAGCATACTGAGCTTAAAAAAAACAGCCTCCAGATTCTTCTAGGTATTTTTGGTACTAGGCTAGATCATCAGGAGAGGTAATTTTAGTCTTGAGTTTTGGCATTGTGTAAGTTGCTAAACATATGTTTATACTGTTTAAGCTAGCAAAAATACCTCTACAGTGGCCCCTCCTCCATTCACAGTTTTTCTTTTAGGCATTTCAGTTACCTGTCAGTTGTGGGAAGGAGGAGGGTGAGTGCAGTACAATAAGATATTTGAGAGACTAGGGATGGGGGTGCGGTTAGTGAGAAAAAGGTCCTACTTAATTCTCTAGAAATCTAGTGATCAAGGTTTATAGACTCAGCAGATGAGATTCATCATCGGTGTCTTCAAAAAGAACTAATAGATAGCTGCAGACAGAGCCAGGGTTTGAATCCATGTTTTTCCAGGGACCCAAGCCCTTAACAGAGAGAGACAGTTAGGAGAAGTGGGAGGTTGTAAGGACTGGAGACAGATACAGAGCTTTGATTTATTCCATGTCCCATGGTGAGTCATGGGAGGGGGGCTCAAGAAGTGAGCATGGTATTGGACACCGTCCTGTGGCTCACAGAGAGCTCACCTTCCAACAGGAGGGAACAGACGAGGATGCTAACAACACTGGCCCATTCATTTTGAGCACTGACAGGTGCTTGGAGAAAATAAAATAACACAACATGGTAGAGAATAGTGGGCAGAGTGGTCTCCTTTGAAGGGCAGAGTGGGCGTGACAAATCCACCGATTGTTAAGAAGTAACTCCTCTCTAGATAACGTGGGCATATGCTTTAGATAAGGATAGGCACTGGAGAAAAAGACCGAGAACAACACTTAGTGCCCACTCTTTCTCCTGGTGGAGTGTCAGAACCGAGCTGCTGTGATGTGTAGTTCATGTCTGTGCCATTACGGGCGGTTGGAACAGAAGGTGGTAGACATGCAGAGGAGGGAGTAACCTTTGCTCAAGGAAGTCAGAGAGAAGAAAGAACTGGGCTGGGTCCCAGTCCTACTCCATAGACTGTCGTTGGAACATGTTCTACATGAGTGTAAGTTGGAAATGCTCTTCTCAGACTCATACTTCAGTGGTTTGTGATGGCGGAGTTCAGGGGAGGTATTTAGGATAGGAGGGGTTATGATGGTAGGGGCCCATGATGGCATTAATGATTTTCTGTAAAGAGTAATCGAGATGCATGCTCAGACATTTGGTCTGTCATGTGATGCCCTCAGCCTTGCCAGGATGCAGCAAAGAGGCCTTCTGCACATGCCAGTGCCATGATCTGGGGCTTTGCAGGCTCCAGAATCACGAGCTAAATGCACCTGTGTTCTAAGTCATTTAGTCTGTAGTATTCAGTTACAGCAACAGACAGCAGACTGAGGGAGGCATCCTCCTGCCTCGACTGTAGCTTTCTTTATTGCTTCTGCCTTCCTCGTGTCTTTGGGCATTTGGATTTGGATCCTCGTCTCTGATTCTTTTCTTCCGTTAAATCTAGACCATCTTTGTTCGTTGCCCCCTCCTCCCCCCAACCAGAATCAATTCGAGCGGCTCACAGCTGAGCCATGCTGTTGAAAGTGCAGCTTCAGTGTGTGGCCCTGAATAATGCTTTCTGCTCAGGGCCCGACTCGTTCTTGCCGACTATACGACAGCTGGTATCATTCTTCTTCACTTCTTTTCAGGGTTAGTGGCTCGCTGCCCTCTTTTCAGCCAGTCAGAAGACAGCCCAGGACCCTTTGTCTGGTGCCATTGCCCAGGTCTGGTGGCTTCAGTCTGTGTGAAATCGTTCAGGCAAGAAGAGAGCTGTTCTCCCCATCCCTGTTTTTCTCACTGGGACTATTCTCTCTCTGAGCATGGAAGAGTGAACTTGGGGAGTAGTCTTTGACTCTTCTCTCCTTCATTTCCTGCCTATAAATAGTCACTTATCAAGTCTTGGTGCTGAGCCCCGAATCCACCCCTCCTCTCTCTGCATTGTGTTCTTTTCAGCGTCTCTCGTCGTCTCATTGTCTGTCAATCCGTCAGACCCGCTGCTGACAGATTAATCTTACTGGAACACTTATTCCGTCACGTGACTCCCTTTATCCACATTCAACAAGCATAATTCCAGCTAGATAAGTTTTCCTTGGGCAGAGCACAGGACAGACTTTCCCTGCTTTCCTCTTAGTCCTCAGAGCCACTGTCCTCAGAGCCACTGTCCACAGAGCCACTGTCCACAGAGCCACTGTCCACAGAGCCACTGTTCTCTTTCCCTTCTAGCATTCTTCCGGGTCTGTTAGTCCGAAGGTCAGTCCGCATGTGGGGGAAGCCTGTGTGCACGATTTCATTCATATCCATCCAAACTATGGGGCTACTTTCAGAAAACACTTGTCCCCCTGGAAAGACTCCTAATCTGTTAGTAATGTGGCCTGAGCCTTTGAAGTCCAAAGTCTGTTAAACTCCTGGTGATCTCGTCAAATCCATCTTTAAGAATTGAATAGTTAGTTGTTCCTAAGGTTTGATTTTTCAGAATAAATTCTTTTCCTTTCCAGAAAGTTCATAAATTGTGCAGTACGTAATCATAAAATTTTGTTCACTCAAAGTACTCCGTTCTCAGTCAACACAGGTACCCTTCAGGAGCCTTAGCACAGTTCCCTCAGTCAAAGCTCACTGAGTGTCTGGGCTTTGCAGTGTTCCCGGGGAGTCTTTGTGTTTAGAATTTATGTATATTTAATACAACTTTAATTGAGTTTAATGCTAGAAATTCTATTATAAAAAGGATAGATCTACTTATATTTTATTTGGAGTAATGATCCTGAGAAACAGTCTTCCCCATTCATGGCCGGACAGATAGAAGTCTCCCTCCCGGGAACTCACTCTGGTGCAGCTGTGAGTCAGTCCAGTTCCTCCAAGTTTTGTTCTCTTGATAACCTGCTTTGTCTAAAGCTGGGACAGAAGCACGTTTCCTCACCTGGAAAATTACAGATTAGTTAACCGAGTTCCACTTTGAATTTTTCTGTGAAACTCGCTTGTTAACAAGATCCATCTAAATGTTTTCTTTTCTTTTCTTTTTTTTCTCTTTTTTTTTTGTGTTTTCAAGATAGGGTTCCTCTGTGTAGCTTTGGTGCCTGTCCTGGATCTCGCTCTGTAGACCAGGCTGGCCTCGAACTCACAGAGATCCGACTGCCTCTGACTCCTGAGTGCTGGGATTAAAGGCGTGCGCCACTGCCGCCCAGCTTGACACTAAATGTTTTCTAATGGTACCAAGATCCACCTTAATAACAGAGTTTTCTAAAGGTTTGAGATAAGAAGAATGGGCGCACAAGCCCCTCCCCCTACATGATAGACACTAATTACTGAACAGCCACGTCTAAGCAGGCTGCTAAACCCAAGTATGAACAGGCCAGTGGCTATATTGCTCTTGGGCTAATATCTATCATTACACAGTTGGGGACATTCACCTCTTGCTTATCTCCGTGGCAGTGCTCTGTCAGGGGATCCGTCTTGTTAAGCTTTAAATCCTAGGTGATTAGTGGTACCTAGGTGACCACATGCTTCTGGACTTCTTCTGCCCAGTGGGATTAAAGATACATTAAGGAGTAGTCTGACCCAAGCATGGACAGCAGGTGATACACAAAAACACAAAACAAAACAAAGCAAAACAAAGCAAAACAAAAACAACGATAGCAACAAAAACAAAGTGAGACAAAACAAAGGGAAAAAAATCGGACCCCTCCAAGAGGGCTGGAGGTGCGGCTCAGCCGTAGCGGGCTTGCCTAGTATTTGCAAGGCTCTGGGCCTGATCTGCTGCACCACTAGAGAGAAAAATAGAGCAACAACGGCAGAGGCGTGGACTTTGATATTTGGATTGCCCGCTGAATTCCAGGCTCTCTCTGGAGCTTGCTTCCGTCCAGTGTGGACGTTTAAAAAACTGCTCTGGGTAAGTTGCAGTCTGGCTCACGGAGTTGGGTGTTTTGTGCCGTCTTTTGCCACCAGGCCTGCTAATTAATACATATAAAAACCGGCGCTGCCGATGGGCTCCACGAACGCTGCCTATCAACGCATGCGCAGACAAGTCTTTCCCCCACGTGGTCTCCCCGTTCTTTACGTTGTCAGTGAAGTAGGAACACATTAAATTAACCCGCAGCTCAGCTCTCCAATGCCTTGTAACCACAAGTATAACCCGCGGCTTTTGAATTGAACTTGAACACCTTTAGGGAGGTGCCCTCATACCTGTAACCACACAAAGTCCTCATGGCGAAAACACCGAGATGGTTCTTATTTCAGTGTTCTGGATATGGAATCTTGGTCTCCAGACTTCCGGTCCTTTGCTCTTTTTAATCACCCTTCCATGGGCAGGGCAGAGAGAGAGCTTGCCTTCTCTTTTAGATTAAAGTGTTTAAAAAAGTATTTATCTAAATTTTCTTTTCAAAATACTTATTTACTCATTTTTAAATTTGTGTGTGTGTGTGTGTGTGTGTGTGTGTGCGCGCGCGCGCACGCACATATGAGTGCATGTGAGTGCAGCATCCACAGAGACCAAAAGAGAGAGTCCTTTCCGCTTGAGCCGGAGTTACAGGCACTGTGACCTGAACTCAGAGGAGCAGTACATGCTCTTAACCACTGAGCCATCTCTCTGGCCTGATACTTGTCATCTTGACCCAAAGTCCTGTGAGCTAACGGCACCTGAGCGGTGTACCTGCTTACATTCCCTTACACACTGTCTTCAGCATTTCCCTGCATTCAGTGGCTTTTGGGGGCTTTTTGTTTTCCTTTCCCCTCTCCCTCCCTCTTTTCTTCCCTCTCTTCCTCCTTCCTTTCTTTCTTGTTTTTTAATTTTAATTTTTTTTTCTGAGACAGGGTTTCTCTGTGTAGTTTTGGTGCCTGTCCTGGATCTCGAGCTGTAGACCAGGCTGGCCTCGAACTCACAGAGATCCGCCTGACTCTGCCTCCCGAGTGCTGGGATGAAAGGCGTGTGCCACCTCTGCCTGGCTTGTTTCTTAATTTTTGAGACAGGTTTATACTATGCAACCCAGGCTAGCCTTGAACTCACAACATAGTCCAAGCTATGCTTAATTCCTCAGCCTCCCAAACACTGGGATTGCAGGTGTTTCCCACCATGCCCGGTACCTTCCTTATTAGTCTTTCATTTTATTTTACTTTTTCTATCATATTTTCCTTCCTTACGTTAAAAAAAAAGGAGATGGAGTTTTTTGGTGTTTCCAAACTGTCAGACATTTGACTCATTTTAGAAGTAACTTCTTTTTTTGGAAAATATTCTTGTATACTTTATAGGAGCTCACAGCTTAAAGAGGTGGGCGTCTGAAATAAGCTTATTTAACAAGAACTGGTAAAGCTGGTAAAGCCACCCTTTATTTTTTTTTAGTAGGAAAAAAAAAAGACAGAACTCCCAATTTAGCTCCTTTGTCAGCACGTGGAATGTCGCATAACCAGTGATTTGATACGAAGATGATATTTCAACCCAAAGCAAGGGAATGGCCGTTTAATGACCTGATATAGCCATTTATTTGTGGGACAAATACGATTTAAAAAAAAAATTGGCCATTGTTGTGGTTTGAATATGAAATGCCCCCCACAGGCTCGTGTGTTAAAAGGCTCCATCCCCAGCTGGTGTTGCTATTTTAGGAGATGGTGGACACATTAGGAGGTGGGGCCTGGCTGTGGGAAGTAGATCTTTGGGGCCGTATTTCACCCTGCTGTTTCCTGGGTACCATGAAGTGAGCAGTACTTGCCACATGCCCCTGCTGAGCCGGCGGCGGAAACCTCTGAAAGCCTGAGCCAAAGGGGCTTCTCTCCTTAGGTCCGTTTTCCTTGGGCGTTTGTCATAGCCCAGAGCCGTGTGGAGAGGGCTGCCTTGCATATCAGGACGTTTTCTCCGTTCCCCTCCTGCTACCCTTCCTTGCTGCTGTCGAGTGATGAAGAATGGTTCCGGGTTCTCAGAGTCTCGGTTTGAGCTGCAGATGAGTGTGGTCCATGTCAGATGGAAGAGGGCCTTAAGGACCGAGCCAGGCCGCACAGGCTTATCTCAGGTCTCGGAAGGCTGATGGTGGGACTCTGAAAAGTAGTGACTCTGGGAGGAGCATGCGCATGATGCATGATGAATTAATCAGCCGTGGCCCTTGCTTTGCCGAGCTGACAGTCGGAAGAGCTTTCCTAAACCTGGAATTTGGAAATCGGGCATCTTAGTGAGTTGTAAGGCAAACCTTTCTCTCCCTGCCTTTTCTTTTGTTCTTGGTAGTGCAGGAATGAAACCCAAGGTGAATGCCAGGCCAGTGCTCTGCTACGGAGCTGTGCCCACAGCCTCAGGGGCACCTTTTTTCTCCTTCGAGAGTAGTGGTAAAGCCCCCCCCCCCCACCAATGTTTGTCCTCTAGATAACATAAACCTTAAGATAATTTCCCCAAGAACTGTCCCAGTCCGATGGCCATTCACCTTTCTTCCCTCTCCAATTCCCCCAATGGAGCCAAACCCAAGAAAAACTTAAGATTTGCCTTTGAAAGTTCTCTGGAAATGAAACATAGCAAGGAGGAGACCACGACAAACAGAATGTGTCCACGTCTTCCAACTAGAAAGAACCCAAACAGGACGAACATATCAGATAGACAGCTTGCTTTTGTTTTCACAGGGTGGGGGGGGATGCAACTGAAGAGGCCGTGGCCAGGAGGTAAAAATCTGTGTGCATGCTTGCCAGAAGAGCTGGCACACTGATTCTCCACCGCTTCTAAATGATGGCTTTGTAGTGAGTTCTCACTAATTACTTTGCTAATTGCTGTAGGCTGTCCTGTGTGACACAGTGGCCTTTCATCTTCGCAGAGTGTTCGGATAACAGTTAGCAGAGTTCACCCCTGGTGAGCTGCGTGAACACTGTCACTTGCCCCCTTCAGATGAGACATTCAGACGATGACATTTTGTTGTTTTTAGTTTTGGGATGGGGTGTAAAATTGTCTTCAGAAATGGTTAATCATTATTCCTCCCCCTTATAGTTAATACCTATTTCCTTCATTTGACTTATTCTTTTATTTGGGTGGCATTCATCCACCCAATTTTTAAATTTGGCATTCATCCAACCACCCAAATTTAGTTGGGTGGATGAATACTGAAGCATTGAATATTGTTGCTCAAATAGTGTATTTATAAACTATCCCACCCCTTCACACAGTTTCATAATTACCTCTAAACCTGCAATTCTTTTATAAAATAAATCATGTATAGGTAAAAATTCTAAAAATCTGTCTATGTGAGATCCTAAGTTTATCTTTTCATTTTAGTTTTCCAAAGTTGAGGATTTCTCTGGGATGTTTCTACACCCTAATGTGTTAGACGCGTATGAGCTAACCTGACTCACTGTTGTTATAAAACACTCGCTCCCCATATAATGTCTGAGAACCTCAGACTTTTACTAGAAGGCTACTCTGGCCCTAGTTTTGAAGATTTACCCTGCAACTGTTCATCTGTTGTTTCCACTTTGATGTGTAATAGACAACCCGGGCTCATCATGCTCAAAATTAACTCTTAATTCCAACATCTCCTCTCTCAGCCCGCCCCTCCCACGTCCTTCCCATGCTTTTCCAGGCAGTTGCTTAGGTTAAGACCACCTCCCACTCTTTTCTCCTAAAGCATCACTTCAACTCATCAACTCTCATTGCTGTTCAGCAGCTCGCCATGTCTCCATGGCTGCCCAGCTGGTCTAATGTCATCACCTCTTGCTTCTGTTTGGATGGGAGCTCCACCTCACCCTCTGGCACCCTGGCACCCTGGCATCCCTATACCCAAAGAGTCTGGAATGTTTGGAAGGGGTCTGGTGGAAAATCCACCTTGGCTCCCCTCCCCAGCTCCTCCCCAAACCCGCCCCTTCAAAGCCCGCCAAACACAGCTCCTCCCCGAGAGAGCCTCAGGACCACTCCCAGAGGGAATATATAAGCAGCATCCCAGAAAACAGACTCGTGGTTCTTCTGGTCTCATCCCCTTCTCCTCTCTGCGGGGCTGGGGGAATCGCCCGGGAGTGCTGTACCTATTAAACCTGGGCTTTTCCTGATTTGGTCTGATTCGGTTTGTTGCCGCCGCGGAGAGGCCTTCAGGAGGCCTAAGACTTATCAGCTTCCATGGTCTCCGTGGCTCTTTTTCTGTCCTTGTCCACCTCTTTCCTCCCACTCTGGTCATTTCTGCACGTATCAGGCAAAATGATGCTGCTAAGTTCCCGTTTGGATTATGTCACCTCGGCTCCACACCCTCCGGGAGCCTCTTCTCTTCTCAGAGTGACTTCCGCTCCTCCAATCGTAATGATGTGGTCACCGAAGAAAATTCAGCGGTTACTATTGTAGTTGGATAGACAGAAGTGCTCTTTATGTTTATGTCCTTGGACATACAACTTAGAAAAATGATTGAGGCTTAAATACCAGTTTCGCCAGTGATTTGAAATATAATAAGCTATACTTCATAGATTCACTTTCCCAGAGAAATTAATTCAGTTTCATTTAATTCTGTTTAAATTAAACATTAAAAATGTGTGCTAAAATACTCTGCTTATGTACTTTGATTAATTCGCATTTTAATAAACAGTTTTTGTTTTCCTATTTTGAAATTTTAGACCTTAGAGTTAAAGTTGGTTTTTGAATGGTAACAACAGAAAACATGGGCATCATCCGAATGTGTTTGCTGACGTTGGGACACATTAAAGGGCATCTTTTCTGCCCAGAATGCTTCTGTGGATCAGTGACTTGTCCAAACTATTTTCCCATTACAGGGGAAGTTGATGCTTCTGGAGTCAGCCCCGGGAGAGGCTGTTTCTGTGGCACAGTGAGGATCATGATTGTTATTTCCATAGAAAGAGACTCTTTCCTATTTCTCAGTATTTAGGGCCAAAATGGGAAGCTCAACAGCAATGACAAAGTCTTCACAGAAGTTTGGAGGTAGGGCTTTTATGGAAACACACCATTCTGCAAACTTTGGGCTTCCTGGGCAGAGAAGAGAGGACAAACCTGTATAATTTTTTGGCGGCAGCGGCCCCATTTTACAGTCTCACTGGTACTGTATAAGGGTTTCACATCCTTGCTGGCACTTTCTGTCTTCAGATTTTTAATATTGACCATTCCAATAGGTGTCAAGTGGTAAGTCCTCGGGGCTTTGACTTTATTTCCTCAGCGTTACTAAGGTTGAATACTTTTTGATATAATTATTGATGATATATATATATTCTCTGGAGAAGTTGCTTATTCAATCTTTTTCCCTTTCTGTTGTTGACATGTAGAAATTCTTCACATATTCTGAGCATCAATCCTCAATCTCTTGACTTGCAAATCTTTTCTCCCGTCCTATGTGGACTCTTTGATCATGTTGACATTCCCTCCCCCGTCATTGGGGATTGACTCTAAGGCATGATAGGCAACGGTTCTACCATTCTATACTTTTTATTTTGAGACAAGATTTTATTAAGTTGTTCAGTTCCCCCTTGAACTCCCTTTGTATCCCAGATTGGCCCTGAACTTGGAACCTTCCCGCCTTAGCTTCTTGAATAGCTTAAGGATTATGGGCCAGTGCTACTAGGCTGATAGTGTTGTTTGATGTGCAAAAGTTTTTCATTTTTATGATGTCTCATTTAGTTTTTCTTTTGATGCCCATGCTTTTAATGTAGTGTTCAAGAAATCACCAACTCCTGTGTTATGAGGCTCCCCCCCTCCCCCGCCCATGTTTTTTTTTTTTTTCTTGTTTTATGTTTTCTTCTGAGAGTTGTTATTTAGGGCTTAAGTTTAGGTTCTTAATGACCATTTATTTAAATTTTCTACCTTTTGTAAGATCAGGTTCCAACTGTTGTTTTTTTGCATGTGGATACCCAGTTTTCTCTGTACCACGTGTTGAAAAGACCATCTTTTCTGCTCTAAACTGTTGTAGTATCCATGCTGAAGATCAGCCGACTCCATTTGCATGAGGCTTTAGACTCTCCTCTGTTGGTCTTCATGTTTTTCTCTGTGCTAGCACCATTCTTTTGATTATCATAGCTTTGCAGTAAGCTTTGAAGTCAGCAAGTGCCAGAGCTCTCTCCCCTGGCTTGGCTGAGCTCAGGGGCCTCATGCATGATAAGCACATGCTCTACCACGAAGCCATGCCTGCAGCTTCTGTTCTTCAGATAGGTTTGGTTGTGGTCCTTTGAGATTCCATTATGAACTTTAGGATGGATTTTCCTACTTCTGGCCTTGGGTCACTCTATCGATCGCTTAGAGAAGTATTTGCACTTTTTTCTTTTGAGTTTTAAATCCATGAACCCTGATGGATCTCCATATAGTTGTGGCTTTAGATTTCTTTCATCTAGTTTTGTGGCTTTAGAGATACATCTTCTGCATATTTAATAAGTTTATTCATCATCATTTTATTGTGAATGGGGTTGTTTGCAGGAGTTAATTTTCAGATTGTTTATTGCTGGCATGTGGAAATCAGACACTATTTTTGTGGTGCTGGGGGGTCTTCCCAGGGTCTCACATACCCTAGGTAAGCACACTACCCCTGAGCTACATACTCAGCCCTTCAAATTGAATCTTAAGCATAATTTTTATACTCTGCAAATTTTCTGAATTCAGTTATTATGCTTTGATTTCCTTTTGTAGACTGTAGGGTTTTCTGTATATGAAATCATGCCATGTATGGGCAGATGATTTTCTGTCCGCCTTTCCAATTTGGAAGCCTTTGTTTCTTTTTCTGCTTAATTACTTTGGCTGAGACTTCTGTTACAGTTGTGAATAGAAGTGGCAAAGACAGGTAGCTTCATTTTCTTTCTGAGCGTAGTCTTTACTGTTCAGCATCAAGCTAGCTATGAGTTTTGATATAGATAGAACCTTTGTTATTTCAATAATAATAACAATAATAAAGATAATTTCCCTCTATTAATTTTTGCACACTTTTTTTTAAAAAAGAAGGAAACCAGATTATGGGGAGAATGATTGATTAGTAGGTTGCCAATTTGGGGTAAGTTATTTATCTGTATTTAAAATTTGTCATTTTAAACCTAAGAAGATTGGGTTAGATTTTGGGATCTTTTAATGTGATTTGGATCCACCTGGAAGGTTGCTGAAAAAGTGTGTGGGATCCAGTGTCTCGAACTGTTATGTGTCATTTAATTTTGACGTTGGATAATTCATTTGATACAACATTCATGACTCTAAGGCTCTGTGAAATGTCCTCCAAAAAGAGATATGTGCTGTCAAGTGAAGGGTCTGCCATTATTTCCAGGGTTGGCTCTGTTTGTGGTGAATCTGCCTTCTGAAACTTGGGTATTAGACAAAGAATAGGAATATTAAATTGTGGATATTTATCTGAGAGTGAATAAAGGTAAGGTGGGAGGATGGCTCATTTCAGTAAAGTGTCTGCTGCGCAGGCTTGAGGACTTGAGTTTGGATCTGTAATAATCCATGTCAAGAAAAGCTGGTTATGGCAGCTCATCTCTATAGCTCTGTATTTGGGACATGGAGATGGGTGGATCCCAAGTGCTCACTGGCCAGGTTGCCTAGGTGAATTAATGAGTTCCAGGTTCAGTGAGAGACCTTGTTTCAAAAAATTAGGTGGAAAACATTGAGCCGGATAGTTGATGCCTTTAACCTCTACACATTCACAACTCAAGTGTACCTGTGCAAAGACTCACACGAACATGTTGTACCAAAGAGGGCGAATAGGGGTAGTGACTGGCTTCAGGAATGAGTGGTGTAAAGTGATCCAAAGAGAAAAGAGCTTTTGAAAAGTAAAGCAGAGGAGTGGCTAAGGAGTGACTTTAAATAGAAATGCTGCTAGCTGGATCACGTTGCACCCCTGACTTACAATGAAGCCCTTAGCAAGACAGTTTCTGGTAGTAGAATTCCAAAGAGCAATGTTGGGACTCCAGGGCAAAGGAATGTTATAATAGGTGAAAAACTGATGGCAGATATATGTGAAGATGCACATTTCCATGTGTGATGTTGGCATAAATATGTTGTGTGAAGTTCATAGTTACTCTTACATTTCCCAACATAGTCTTAAGAATTCAGAGTTCACAGTGGCACAAAATGGATAGCAAATCTCTTCCCTAGTGCTCTTCAAAGGCTCTTGAGTTTCTGTTTTTAGTTCTTATAACATTTAATAATTTATCTCTGTCTTATTTTTAGATACCCATCAACCTAAGATAATATCTTTTCTCTGCTGAGAGGAAAGGTGAATGTGTTTCACTATAGCATGTTTCTTCCCCAACTCCTGACTTTTACTTCTGACGTATTTTTCTCCTCCCCCTTTTTGTGATTTTAGCAGGCATTATACACTTAAAATGATCTTGAAGGGATTTGGTTTTAGAATTATGTGTCAAGTTGCAGTCTTTGGCCTCTGGAGAGAGAGATGAACTTGGAGACCCAGGAAGAGCAGCTGGAACAAATTACACCTCTATGATGGGTTGCCAGGAGTGCGTACTCAGCGTGTAAGGCCTTGGGAGGTTGATGGTGAAGGACAGAGAGACGTTTTGTGGAGGAAAAAGTATTGCGTATTTCCTGCTGTGTTATTTGCTCAAGGTAAGGAAGGGCCAGAGGACAATGGTCTTGCTAGGATTTCCTTCTCGTTATGTTAGGAAGATACGGAAATGTTTTAAAGGGGGAAGAAGGTAACATTACCTGAGTCATGTTTTAAAGAAACAATCTGGCAATGCTATTCAGGATGGATTGCCGTAGGGCAAGAATGGATGTAGGGAGACCATTTGGAGCATGCGCACAGCTGTCCAGGGCAGAGGCAGTGTGGTCTTAACTGTGGTGGTAGCAGAAGCATGGCAGATAAATAGGTATATTTGTTATATATTTAGAGGTGATGCTTCTAGCTTTCCAGAGACTGTGCTGGGATAGGAGATGGGCTATGATACGTAGAAGAATCCTCTCTTCCCCCAAACTGTCCACATCTGCGTCTCCAGGATCTGTGATTATGGTGCCTTCCATAACAAAAGGGATTTGGTGGGTATAATTAAATAAAGGATTGTGGATGGGATTGGAATGCATGCTGGATCATCTGGGTGACCGCACGTGAGCACCGAGACCCACAGGAGTCAGAGTGAGAGAAGAAGTTGTGACAGCAGAGGCATGCTGGGGGGACCCATGAGCCTGGGAGTGTGGCGGTTCTTGGGATTGTAGACCACAAGGAACTAGGTTCTTCTGGGGCTCTACAGGTGGAATCAGGCTGACCAACACCTTCACTTCAGTCTCTAGACTTTGATTTGGACTTTTGACCTCCAGAAGGATCAGATAACAATTTGCGTTGTTGGTAGCTGTAGTATTTATAGACATTCAACATAGCAGGCCTAAGAAACGAACCCAGAAGCCTGGCATGCCTGGTGGATCTTTTTCTAGGGAGCCTGTGGAGGAAGTTTAGAAGCAAGTGGAGAGAGAACTTCACTTTCCTGCTGAGGATGCCTGGTCATCTCTGGGAGTGACTTACTTGTGGAGTCAGGGACAGGGCGAAGTGGGATGGGGATGTGGGAGCCATCATCAAGCAAATGACATTTAGAAACCAGGGAGTTTCATCCACTGAGAGGATATTACCTCAATTGTGGAGAGACAGCTTAGTAACCTCCAAACGCAGGCTCCATTATGGCTCTGTTCCCTCTCATTTCTAGCTGTTTAAATTACAGTTGTTTTCTTTGAGTCACCAAATGACATTTCAAAAGATAATAAGAAGCTGTCACTTCGGCAGGAAGGAAAGTAATTTTAAGCATCCTCTAAAAAAGATTGAAATTTTGGACCATGTACATAGTTACATTATTGCTTTCTTTATTATTTTTTGAATGATGTGTGAGCTCCTTTGACAGATTTAAGCCCGTGCTTTAATTTTGAGGGATCTCTACGGGTGTAAAAATTTAAAACTCCTGCTTCTCAGGTGGGCTTACCCTACCAAGGGGAAGAACCAAACTTCGTCCTATTGTTTGTCATTTACTTCCTGTTTTATCTGAAGGGCTTTGTTGATGGTTGCAAATGGGCTTTGAAGATAAGGTTAAACGAATTTGTGTAAAGGCAGCGTGTCTAGAAGAATCTAAAGCCACATAGCTCCCGCATATACAAAGCAGGGATTTTTAACTCAGGGTAGTTGTGGCTCCTCTAGACCAGTTGGCAATACCAAGGGATATTTTGTAGTTGACCCAAGCTGAGGGTCAGAGGCTGCGGTGATCTGTGAGTAGAGGGGTGCTGCCGACGACGTGTTGTGTAGGTAGCCTCCCCATCCCCAGTCAAAGAAACTTTGAGCTCAAGGTGCCAGGAGTGCTGAGGGAGAGAGACCCTGCCCGAGACCTTGTAAGCCTGTAAGCTAGGAAACAGAGAACTGTCAATCAGAACTGCTTTCTATAGGATATTGTTTGCATACTGAGCCAGCAAATGTCGTCTTTGGCCACCTTCACATAAGTTCCGGAACTTTCTTATAGATTCTGTAAATTTTTGCCTTTGTAGGGAACTGGCTAATTTAGTGCTCATTGAAATAGAGGGCAGAAATAATATACTATTAAGACTTCATTGAAACGCCATCTCCTTTTTTTTTTGCATAAGAAGTGTTACATTTACTATAAGCTATATTTTAGAAAATTAATGTTCTCTAAGTAGTTTTTATTTTTGGCTATTTATCAAATATTGATAGCATTGTGTCCTCGCTAATCATTACTAACTAAATATTACCCTAATGTAGTTATTTGCTTATGTCAGGTAATAAAAACCACTTGAAATGACTATAAATAAAATAATAAAAATTGAAAAATTACCTAATTTCTTTCCTATTTGTTGGCACTATTAAATATCTTGAATCATTGTGGTTTAAAAAGAAATGTTCACACACACACACACACACACACACACAAAATCTCCTTGCCCTTTCATTTGTTGGCTCAAGTAGCAGTGTGTGTGTGTGTGTGTGTGTGTGTGTGT
>CABHPH010133621.1:0-21072 GCA_902168325.1 Peromyscus nudipes
ATGACAAAAAGATGAGCAAAAGGAAGTGAAACACATGTCCAAAACCAAAAATGATATGATCTATGTTTTAGAACATCATGAATGTATCCTGCTTACTAAAATCTGTATAAATAAAGAAACACTCTGGCTGCTAGTCAGTCAGGCTGCAAGATTCTCCCAACCACTGTGGCCTGGCTCCTTTCCTTCCCCTGCCAACTCCTTATGTCCTCTGCTGGGACCTCTCCCACTGGAGATGACTCCCGTATGCTTCCTCTCTGTCCATCTCTCCTAAAATGAAAGAAGAAGTATCTATCCCGTGTCTGATTCCTCCGTCACTGCTCTTGCATCCACCCGTCTTCAGACCCTGCCCTCATCTGGAGCTGGACTCCAGCAGACTGTGTTAGCATTTCAGCTCAAAACCACCATTTCTTCTTTTGTAAATTTCTATTTAATTATTTCTTTTAGTTTTGGCGATTATAACATATTACATTATTTCTCCCTCCCCTTTCTGCCCTCCAAACGCTCCCACATAGACCTCCTTGCCCCCTTCAAATTCATGGACCCTTTCTTTTCCCCCACTAGCTGCTGTCAGGCTCAGATTCCCCACCTTACAGAACAGAGAATCTACTTGGTTGGCAATTTGAAGGCACAGCCCATCACAGTGGGGAAGTCAGGACAGCAAGGGTGAGCCAGCTGGTTACACTGTGTCCATGGCAGGAGCCGACAGATGAACCCTGCTCACCTTCCTCCTCCTCTTGGTCCCCAGCCCATGGATGGTGCTGGCCACATTTAAGACAGCTCTCCCCTCCTCTGGAAATGACCTCACGTCTGGCTGTCAAGAGTCCTCACAAAGACAATGAGGTTCAAACATTGTCCCACCTCAGCTTTCATTCATATTTTATACAACTTATCTTTTATTCTCTGGATCCTATATGTCTCTCCTCCTCCTTGTTTCCACACCTCTCTTTTCTTGTATTCTTTTGCCTTTTTTTTATATCTTTCTGCTTGTTCCTCGCCTGTTGTAAACAGACACTTGGTGACTTTCACGTGATCTACAAGAATACCAAAGTTTCCCCAGTCCAGCATCCCAGTGCACAAGAACTTGTCACACAGACCATGTTGTCCTTTGTCCCTTGTCACCTTCCAGATGGGATTTTAGTTCTGGATTCATGAAAAACACCAGAGGGAAGCAAAAAAAAAAAAAATCACTGTGTGCTGTATAGCAATGCACTTGCTGAGTACATCTACGTTGTCTCCAGTCAGCATAAGCAATAAGATAAAGTGTTACATTTAATTATGATCATAGATCATCTACTGTCGTTTCTAAGTAATGAGAGGTGTAAATGTTATAAAGCACAGAAAGAAGACGAAGACAAGGAGGAGGAGGAGGACGAAGACAAGGAGGAGGAGGAGGAGAGGAAAGAGAGAGAGAGAGTTCATTGTGGAAAGGTTTATAGCAAACAGATCTGTCTATGGTTATGACTGGCTACAAACTGAACACCAGTTTTTCAGAAAACAAAAAGTGAAATAAAGACAATTACAGTCCTCTAGGCATATGAGACACGAACAACCAGTTTCTCCTTTGGAAGCATTTGAACGTTTACTTTTTTCCTTTTACTGCCCTTCACATACTACCAAAGGGGAGTTGTTAGGGCTAAGGCAAATCTCGGGGTTTAGCAACTAGAAAAGCAGCCAATGTGTCCGTTGTCTTCTTCCTGTGCTGTTCAAAAGCGTGCAACTGAGCAAGAGTGACTTAGAATGCAGAGATGGAAGTGTGGGGACCGGGGAGGTGGCTCCATTGGCAAAGAGCTTGCTGTGTAACAATGAGGACTTGGGTTTGATCCCCAGCACCCATATAAAAAGCTGGGCGTGGAGCTAGCTCTGGAGAGGCAGAAGCAGGCAGATTCCTAGGACTCACTGACCAACCAGCCTGACCTCATCAGTGACCCCACGCCCCAGTCAAAGAACTTGTCTTCATAATACAAGGTGGGCAGCCACTGAGGAACGGCCCATGAGGTGACCTCGGGCCTCTACCTGCACTTTCATACACAAAAATGTGCATACATGCTTGCACTGGAGCACACACACACACACACACACACACACACACCGGTATGAGCCTTGGAAATAGAAACATCTGAGAAATTCTTCACTACTTGGTAGAAAGGGGACCTGGAAATGGTTACAATGCTGGTTCATGGAACCAAGAGGATTGAGAGACCAAATGCTTCTCTGGGGCCCAAGGCAGCACCAGGAGTACTGACTCAGTTTACCCTCCCTGCCACTCTGCTATCATTCTGTCACTTCCTCTCTGCATGAAAATGTATTATATAAATGCCAAATGGGATTTGGGTCCCAGATTCCATGAACAGCTTATAAACAGAAATAGAATCCTGAAAAAAAATCAGCTCCCGGGTGTAGAAAGAATGCTACAGGGGGTGATAGGTCACCACAGACTCAGCGCCTGGGTTCAAATCCTAGCTCCACCAGCTGGTTATACGTGCAGATTCAGGTGACTTGCTCTCATCTATAAAGGCAACATGATCATGTTTAGCTGTGTGGTGGGCTGCGAGATGCAAACAAGGTACACACATGTAAGCACATGTCGTATCATGGCAAATCAATACAACTACCCGTTGGTGACCAGTACAATGTGTGGAAGGCTGTCCTTGATCTAAGCGAGTCTGTCCTTGGTGGGTCTCAGACCCATTGAGGCTCTCAAGTTTGAAAAATGAAGGTAAGTGAGGCATGTCAGTCTGGTCCCCCAGCCCCACCATCCCACGGGAGAGATGTGTCAGGCCCATCACGAAGGTCACTGAGTACAGATGTCCCCAGCCTTTGAAGCCCAAAGCCGAAAGCACCGGCATCCCACTGGGCAGCAGTTCAGCCCAAAGTTCACTTCGCCACACATCTGAGAATTTCCTGAGGAGCTGCCCCCAGTCACCCGGAGCTCAGCCTCCGTCTCCAGCCCTGACAAGGGACTGGGAACAAATGCGGTGTTTACAAGACAAAGGACATCAATGGGCTGATTGTGTCAGGCCGTTTGAAGACAAAGCAAAGACGGAACTTCAAAAGACGCAAGAAGACCTAGGAATCTCCTTTCAGAAGCCAGCAACTTCCATTGCTGATAAATATCCCTGAATTGGATGCAAGTCTTAGTTTTGAAATTTCTGACAAATGAATGCCTTTAACATATGTAATTTTTTCCTAAGAGCTCCCCCCAACTCTGGTTGCAAAAGACACTGTTTTCCAAGGACATTCGTCTCTCTGCACTGAGACACACACTTTGCCTTCATAAATCTGCTCATGCATGTGTTCACAGAGATTTCATTTATTGTATTTTCCCTATAAAATAGGTGGAGAATTGGAAGTTTAATATTTCTTTGTAATTATGTAGAGGATGGCACATTGCTTGGATTTAGAAAAGTCAATGTTTTCACACCATTAGGCTTGGCAAACCGAGGAGGAGTGTGCACATACTCCCCTGGGAAATTCCTCTAAGGAAGGAAGAGATTTTTGTGAACTGAAAT
The DNA here is from genome assembly GCA_902168325.1 of Peromyscus nudipes. Taxonomy (NCBI): domain Eukaryota; kingdom Metazoa; phylum Chordata; class Mammalia; order Rodentia; family Cricetidae; genus Peromyscus; species Peromyscus nudipes. The sequence continues at coordinate 3,510 of CABHPH010133621.1, forward strand.
TTTATACAAATGCTTAGGGAAATTCAGCTCAACCTAAAGCATGGTCTTTCTTCTTATCTATTTTTCTTAAGGAAATTTTGCCACATTGAGTTTTATACATAGAAATATATGATTCACAGTGTGGTGGTCAGGCCACAGAGCTGTGCTGGAATCAAACACATTTTCATAAAAAACAAAATAACCCCTGTGAAACAAAATGTAAATGCAAAACCCATCTGAAACAAGTTAACAATCCTCCTTCACACCTCAGATCCCAAGCTGTGTGCCCCTTCCTCACTGTCCCAACCAGAAGAGAAGCCCTTTCCTCCTGTCTCCCCGCCCCAGGCACATCTTTGGTCCCCTTAATTCTCTGTAATTAGGTAGCTTTCCCTGCATCCCTTGCCCTCGCTCACAGGCTGCCTGTTAGAGATTCCTGGTGACTTGGTTAAAGCGTTGAACTCACTGACTGAGCACCCATGACACAGCCAGTCAGCTCTCTGCCCTCTATATTAAACGGCACCTGAGCAGCGGGATTGAGACACCCATATATGTCCTATTCAGCCATTTATTATATTGAGCGTCTGAATCTCTCGCCTTTGAGGAGGTAATGGCTGCTGAGGTTTAAAATGGGGATATTCTACTCCTTATTTGATTTTCAGCTAGAACAATGCTTAACAAAGATGCACCCTTCACACACCACTCAGTGAAGCAGAGGTGCAGTTTATATAGGTAAAAGGTGAGACAAATGCTTGCCTTATTTTGTTTACCTGGTTTTCAAGGAAGTAAATTACTTTTGTCACCAGATAGATTGTAAAAATAATATCACTACCCAAATAATTACCAATTCACGAATGTAAACAGTTAATGAATCTAGTACATGAAGAATTCTTTGTCTCCATTGAACTCATGCTGGATCTTTGGCCAATGGCATGCTCTTGAGGTTGGCAGCGGAGCCCCGTAACTCGGTCGTGGTATCTGTCTATTGTGTAGGACAGAGGTTCTAGGCTTACCTTGCATTGCTTGTTCCATGTGTGGAATCAGTTCTTTCCAGAGAAGCCCTGGCTTCTGATATTTAAGACAGCAACCTGGTACTTACGGTGACTGGACGAGCCTTTGTAGCTAGCCATCCCTAGTAAAGTAATGACTGCAGTTGCTTTTCCAGTTCAGCTTCAGAGCTCGTGGACATTTGGTTCTTCTGTTCATATCATATACGCATCTCCTTCTTCTACACCAAACACCCTGGCTCCTGAGGACGCAGAGGAGAGACTTGATATCTCTCATCCCTGTTTATCTGAATATCTCACACTATACACATCATAGAGTAACGGAGTTAATATTCCCACTGATACTTATGATTGCTTTACTTGTCAGGGTGCTCTAGAGCAGTGGTTCTCAACCTGTGGGTCATGATCCCCTGGGGGGGTCACATATTAGATGTCCTGCATATCAGGTATTACAGTTATGAAGTAGCAACAAAATGATTTTATGGTTGAGGGTCACCACAGCATGAGGAACTGTACTAAAGGGTCAGAGCATTAGGAAGGTTGAGAACCACTATTCTAGAGGAACAGAAGTATTGAATGAATAATTGAATGAATAAATGAATAATAAAAAGCCTGTAGTCAGATACTTGGGTAAATGCTGAAAGATCAGAGAGACAAAGGAGCAAGCCACAGCCACTTCTTATCTTATCAACTCCTCAGCCTGAAAGGGGGCCTGAGCTCCTGTCTCTGCCTGCCTTATATTCCTCTCTCTGGCCAGCCACATTACTTCCTGTTTCCTCATCCCTAATGCTTGGGATTAAAGGTGTGTGCCTCCCAAGTACTGGGATCAGAGGCATGAGATCCCAAGTGCTGAGATTAAAGGCATGAGCCACCACTGCCCAGTCTCTAAGGGTAACTAGTGTCCAGCTCCATGCTCTGATCTCCAGACAAGCTTTATTTGTTAGAGCACAAACAAAATATCACCCAGATTTCTTTACTACACCTTATCCTGAACAGAGAGGTTATCGCTTAAGCAGAACATCAGTGTTCTTTCCTCTGACCTACAGTAATCAGCCTTTGCTATTTTAGTTGAGGATGAGGAATAGTGGGCCAAAGAAAGTGACTACCTTTGCTGTCTTGTTGAGTGAAGGACAGAGCTAGGACCTAAACTTCTGTGAGTCTAATTTTGAAGTTCCCCCACTTCAGGGAGATTCACAGCAGGCCCAAGAAGGCATTTTGAGATTCATGATGACAGACACAGGTAAATGGCTACCCCAACAACCTATCCTCACCATTTCCTGTCCTCCACCACAGAGGCTGGAATAGTCAAGACTTCATTGTCTCTAGGCTCCCTTGCAGGTAGAAGGGATGTGGCCACAGCCATGAGATGGGGGTTTGTTCAAGGAGTCAGCATTCCTGGGAACTTGTCTAGATTTTTTCTGATTAAAAACAAAAGGGGAGGGGCTGGTACATATGGCATGTAGCTGGTCCTGCTTCCTTGCTCTGTACATGTAGACTTCCTGCCTGTGGGCAGAGCATCCTTCTAACACCATTTCTGCTTCCTTGCTCTGTACATGTAGACTTCCTGCCTGTGGGCAGAGTGTCCTTCCAAAACCATGAAAAAGTGACCAAGAGATTCACTGGGCACTGTCCCTGAGCTAAGATTTCTATTTGAGAAATCGTGAGGACAACAACAGTAGTTGAATCCACTGGGGGACAAGTGTATTGATATTAACAGCCAGATGTGTGCCTGACTGGTAAATGTGCCTTTCATACAAATAAGAACTCTGTAGATTTAATTTTTCCGTTATTCTAAGTAGTAAAAAAAAGAGTCAAATGCATTAAATGTGATTCAAACACAGTTGGGGTGAGAATCCCACTTAGGTTGGACCCATTTTTTTCATTCCTGCAATGTTGGGCTGTACATTGCCCCTCACTTGGGGCAGACCAACAGCTACTGTATTTGAACAGTCAACATTCATGTGGTTTCTGTTTGCTGAAGCATTAGTAGAAACATAGGCTGAAATATATACCACCATGTAATAGATCCCAGATGTGCTATTATAATTTTTTTCTGAAAGAGAAAAAGAGATTTGGAAGAATAAGTCACCAAAGAGAATTTTCTGTCAGTTTGATTGGACTTGGTAAGAACTTCAAACCAAGTTGGAGTTAAAACGGACTGGGATTAAGATCTGGTTCCGTTTGTTTAAACTCAGTGAATGGCCACTGAGCCTTCCCTTGGGTCAAATTCACCTGTGCTACCAGCTCTGGATGGCTCTGTGCCCTTCTGGTTTTCACCCCAGTTTCAAAGACAGTCAAACGAAGGTCAGCAGGCTGCAAGAGCTTAGATTCAGCATGGCGAAACTGGGATCCACTCTGCCTGCCTCGGCCTAATGCAGGCCTGACGGCTGCTTCAGGTATTGTAAAGGCAACTGTGAGGGCGATAAACAGGAGAGGACTCCTCTTTTTTACCATCACCCAGAAGTATCTATTCCTTCTAGCTATCCACTGGGTGGCATGCTTCATGTGACTCTAGAGGAAATGAATAAAAATACATTTCTTGGTTCTGGGGCAAGAGCTTAGTCAGTGAAATGCTTGCTATACAAACGTGAGGACCTGCACTTGATTTCTAGAACCCATGTTTCAACAGCAGGCATGGGGGCACATGTTTGCGATCCATGCACTGGGCAGGAAGAGAGAGGTATATGCATGGTACCCTCTGGCCAGCTAGCCTAGCCTAATCAGTGAGTTCCAGGACAGCGAGAGACTATCTCAAAACAAATATGTGGACAGTACCCAAGCAATGACACCTGAGACTGACCTCTGACCTTCACACATTCATGGACAAATATGCACATGTACTTACACACATGAGAACATGCACATGTGCACACACACACACTCGCACACAAATAAATGAATGAATTAATAAATGAGTAAATCATTTCTTATGTTGGAAGGAAAGACAGTCTCACTGGGGAATGAAATACACACATCCAAAGCCATTATTGATCCTTGTAGTATTCCCTGGTTCCAGGTCACATCTATGTGACCAAGATTACTTGATTTCTATATCATTCGGTGAACAGGAAGAGAGATGAGTGTCCATCCAAACTTATTCAATCAATCCATCCATCAAACTCTGTCAAAACCAACTTCATAGATTGACAAACCGTAGCATCACACCTAAGGGGTGGCCACAATGGAGGCCTGCGATAGGCTTCTGAATCAGGCTAGAGGGAGCAACATATTTACCTTATTCTGTAGACTTCTTTTGGAAACACCTGTAGAATTCTGTGGATTTGGCATGTAATACTCTTCCTATTGTCTTTAGTCCTATGAAAGGACTTGTTGAATAGGTTTTAAAAAAATAGTATTCTTAGATTGTTACACATTTTAATGAAAGGAAGTAGCTGTTGGCAATATCTCCTGGTCGCAAGTGTACATATTGCTCAAAATGCAATCCTCATCAATACTCTCCCCACAGCTACACCAGCCCTAACTACTTCATCCATGGTAGAAGAAACCCTGGGCAGCAAGGTTTTTATCCACTCTACTCTCCACGAAGTATTTAAAGCATCCCAGAGTTCTCAGGGGGTCCACAGCTTGTGCTTCAAGAGGGAGTGTATGGAAAGGGACTCTAAATTACTTTCACCTGCATGGCTTAGGCCCAAAGAAACCTAAATCTTTAATAGTGTAGGGATGAAGGAGCATGGCGAAAAAAAAATCAATTCTGTGAATCCGGTGTGGAGTGGACCATTAACTCTACTCCAAAAGGACAGCCCATGGGAGGACACTGAGGCCTTGTGAGTTATTATAAACAATGCCATTCTATTCTTGGAGATACCTGTGTGGATACTGTCCAACAGAAGGGTGCAAAGCAGCTGAGGCAAATCCCTGATCTGAGACACATCATGAAATCGTACAGAAAGAAACTCACCAGAAGATGAGTGAAGAGGAATCCCATCCTCAGGTAATATGAAATCTAACCAGGACAGTGGACCCTACTGACCTGGTCTGTGACAGCCAGACATGAGGCACACAGGCTCAGCAACAGAGAGAGGGTTTAAGACAAAGACAACCCCAATGGCTTGAACCTATTGGCGGGCTGAGAGAACCGAGATGGGTATATCAAGGCTTCCTCTCAGAAAAAAAAACAAAAACCAAAAAACCAAAACAACAACAACAACAAACCTCTTGGTACACTCATCAGGGAGGAGAATCACAGGACTCACGTGAGCTAAGCAGCCATGATCATGTCCCCAAGTCCTGGGACTGGAATGCTGACTCCGTTCTGAGCCCTACTACATTAGAGAGCACTGTTGCAGGTTCTAACTCAAGGGATTAATGTCCCCTTGTCTTTCCCGCCCCCTTAAGGTTATGTCTTGGTCAAGCAGAAATAGCCTAGGGGTAGGGCTCTTGACTTCACTGCTCAGAAAGTCTGCTTAATGTCATCATGTCTGCTGGCAAAAATGCCACATGGACCTCAAGACAAAGAGTTCCACAACGTGGCTTCACAGTATCTCATGAACTCTGTGAGACAGCCAAGTATCTTCACTTTTATTTTTTAATGAGCCAAAAGGCTAATGCAATGTACTCAAGGCCATGCAGTTACCAAATGGAAGAGCCGGCTTCAAGCTCATCTCTGTGATGGATGTGTAGTACCATACTGTCTCTTAACTTAAAACTGCAGGACTCATGGGTCCTTGGAAACTAGCTACCTCTATGAGAATTCTCCAGAGAAAGGCAACCAACTGTGTGTGTGTGTGTGTGTGTGTGTGTGTGTGTGTGTGTGTGTGTGTGTGTATGTGTGTATGTATGTGTTTGTCTACTTGTATATGTGTGTATTTGTGTGTATGTATGTGTGTGTGCACATTTGTGTATATGTATATATGTATGTGTGTCTGTACGTGCTTGTATGTGTGTGTGTATAACCAATAGATCAACCTACCTGTAAAGGTGACTGCTATAAGGAGCTGGCTCATGTGACAACAGAGGATAAGACAACTCAACATTTGAGGTCAGCAAGCTCAAGGCCAGGAGGAGATGACGGTGTGGCTTCTGTCTGCTATAATCTAGCCACACAGATACACAAAATTAGCCATTTCTCGGCTCCTCATGAAGATGATCCATTTCTGCATGTAACAGCATATCCTCTCTTTCCTCTGATTATTAAAGGCCAGAGATAAGGCAGAGGGCCTGCCTCTCTTTCTGGCTGTTAGAAAGTGTATTAGGAGATTTTTGACCTCTTGTTCTCTAACCTTTGCTTCCTAGACCAGAGGAGATGATGGAGTCTCTACCAGCTGGTGTCTGGGTTCCCAGTCTGTACATTTTTTGGCACAAGAATGAAGTTAAGCCAGAGTTAGAACACAATGTCCTTAGATGAAATGAGCTATCTGTCCCATTACGTCCACACCTCTTGACGTATTTGCTGAACACACAGTGCCAACAATCTTGTTACCCTGAGGAACATGAAAACAGCCCTGGACTTCCTTCCTGAGTGGCATGTGTGAGCCTCCTCACAGAGGGTGGCAGAGAGGGGAATGGCTGTTCCCAGCTCACCTCTACTCAGCTCCAGGCTTGTCGGTGTGCACAGGAGCTGCAGTGGTCTCGACCAGCACAAACTCATGAAGCAATTGGTTTTCCACTTCCTGGTACCACAGACAAACATCCCATAACCCACCAAGATAGATGATGCTGATATCTCACAGAAATAAAGCTAACTGGGGCTACCAGATCTCTGTGGTGCCTCTGACACCACCGTTCCCTCCCTAAGTCATTTCTGTAAATTCTAGGGCAGCTGCTTTGTAGAAGTTCTGTCCATGAAAATCACTTAGGCTGACAGCATCTGCCTTCCCTCCAGGGAGCTGTACGGAGAGGCATTTTTATGGCTTTCAATTCTGCCTCAGGGGCTAAGGCTTGAAACTAGCTTAAGGACTTAGATGAAGCAAATTTGCAAGCTGCAGCTGAGATGTGGGAGTAGGTAATGGACCATCTGGAGCACCTAGTGAGGTAAGTGCTTTCTCATCCTTCTAAAAGCCAGGGTGACCTAAAAGAGGAAGAGGAAGCCAAAAGAGTTTGGATCAAGCTTACGACTTAATTCCGGTCCTTCTTCTCAACTAGGTCTGCTGAGCTCCCATGACGCCACTCTTAGAAACTGCGCTGTAAATATGAATGGCAGTAATAGCACGCTGTGGCATTCACACTGGAGCCCTACCTCCAGGCACCTGCCGGGGTTTGCAAGTTGCCTTATTATCCAGTCTGTATTTAGATCAACCCAGAAGTCTACTGGGCTAATAATGGTTCTTTTCCAGCTACTTTGAATCCCCCACTTAACACTTCGCTGGCTGTATCCCCACATCTCTGTTTTTCTCCTCTTTATACTCACTCAGCCCAATCCCATGCCCCTGTCTCACTCCAGCCTCCACCTAACCAAATCCAAAGCAGGGACGGGCAGATGTCATGGAGGGATTTTCGAGGTCCCTCCATGGGGAGGGGTACAACAAACTGAAGGTCTGTTCCTGCCAACATTCTCGGTCCCAGCCTGAAGAATGAAGTAGGACATATGGCCAGGAAATTGGGTCATGAAGGCGGATGCTCATGACGAGTGTCGCTGCTTTTATGAAAGGGACCTGTTCTAGTTTTGCTTCTGTTGTCAGGATAAAGCACTATGACCAAAAGCAACTTAGAGGAAGGGGGGGGTCTATTGGCTTACAAATCCAGGTTGCAGCCCCTTATCATGGAGACAGGGAGAAAGGAATTCAAAGCAGCTAGTCGTACACATGTCCACAGTCAAGACCAGAAAAAAAAAATGGATCCTTGCTTGCTTGCTTGCATTTTTCAGCTAGATTTTCTACTTTTATATAAATCAGAGCCCCTGCCTAGGGAATTGTGCCACTCACAGTGGGGTGGGTCACTTAACAATCAAGACAACCCCCCACTGACATGCCCACAGGCCAACCTGACTTAGAGAGTTTCTCATTGAGATCCCCTCTTCCTAGGTAACTCTAGGTTGTGACAAGTTGATAATAAAAACTAAGCAACACAGGCCCTCAGAACACTCCTTTGCCCCCTCTTCCCACTGTATGAGGACAGGATAAGTGAGCTGTATGCAAGCCAGAGCGGTGCTCTCACCAGAGTGCTCTGGCTTTCCTGTCCTCAGAACAGTGAAGAATGGGTTCTGATCATTTGTGAAGCACCCAGTCTAAGGGATTGTGTGACAACAGCCTGACAGTGTGGTCAAGGTAGTGATGGAGCAGTAACAACCCTTTCACACACCTGAGGCCTTGATAAAAATAGTCCTTGCAAAAACTGGGTGCCAGATGCTCTCTGAAAGAATAAGGGACCTGAACTTGTAGATCTTTGATGTTCTTACCAATTCTGACAAAGAATAGTCTAGCTTCTAACATTCTGTGACTCATTTTGGGATTATCAGTGTAAAATCCTATTTCTCTGCCCTCAAATATATGGACAGAATGAATTTCACCTCTACGTAATATGGTTTTTCTTCTACCACAAAGAGTTGATAGCCAACGACAGCAACAAAAAATCATATTTATGTCATGATTCTACCCTGCTTCATTGGATGGCTCCTAGAACTCTTTGTTGTCACAATAATTGAGGACTCCTACCGGCATCTTGGTGGTGGGAAATCGGGATTGCCAACTTCAGGACAGTGCCTGCCCCTGGGAATCCCCATAAGTTGAGCAGATTTGCTTATGTGCATGAGAAGAAGCAGGCTCACCATTGCCCTTTCTCAAGAGACTGTCTGACTGATGTGAGGATGGGTCATTCTACAAGTGAGGTAATTTCCTCAACATCTTGAGGGCTGGAGAAATGGCTCAGACCAGAGTTCAGGTCCCAAGTGCCAGGTCAGGTGACTCACAACTGCCTGTAACTCCAGCGTCCTCTTCTGGCCTCCTCAGGTACTGCACTTATTTGCACATGACTATAAACAGGCATACAAACATATACACACAATTAAAAATAAACAAACTAAAAGAATGACACCTTTGCCCACAGTTAGTCATCTTTTCTATACTGTCCCCAGGGGCAGGAACTGCATTCCACATGGTGGTCATTGGTCATTCACAATTATTCACAGATCTCCTTGAGAGCTAAGGACAAGGTATCATGTTAGTGCCCTTTGACGATAGGCAAGATCACATGACATGATCAGCCCAGGAAATGACCATAAGTAAGCAATGTCTGTCATTCCTTGGAGGTGACATAAGAGCCAGTGTGCCAGTCACCATGTTCCTTCCCACCACTGTAGCCACCAATAATGGCAGATTCTGGTGACCTGAGGACTGAGTGGCCGGAGTGAGCAGTCTTTATTCAGCTGAGCTCCGTTAGTGGTGGTATCCACGCTCCACCCAGTAGACTGACAAGTGTGAATGAGGAACCGTCTAGTGTTCTGTTAGGTCCTCGAGGTCAGGACGTTATTTGTCACTGCAGGGTAGACTTCCCAAAGAAAGCTAGTAAGAACTATCCCCACTTCACTCAGCAACGGAACAAAATAAGAACTGAGACAGAGAAAAAGATGAAGGCCGAACTCACAGCCTTCCTATGAATGTAATCCGGACACCGTGACTAAAGCATTCTTCTTCAAGAAGAGGGTAGGCTATGGAGGGCTGGGCAGTGGGAGTTTGGCTTGGTTACATTTTACGTATATGAGAGAGCACATTCGTGTAAGCAGGTATTTGCACACATGCTTGCATGTGTATGTGCAGGTCAGAGATTGAGCGTCTTCCTCAATTCCTACCCACCTTAGTTTTTGATACAGGGTCTCTCCCTGAACCTGAGCTCACCAATATGGCTAGAGTGGCTGGCCAGCCAGCCCCAGGGATCCTCCTGTCTCTGCCTCCTCTGTGTTGGGGTAGCAGAGACATATGACCATACCTGGGCATTTTCACACGGACAATACTGATAGAACTTGAGTCCTCAGGCTTGCGAGGCAAGTACTTTCCTCAATGAGCTATCTCACAACCCTGCTGAACTAAAGTGTTTTTCTCCTCCCCTTCTCCTCCTCCTCCTCCTCCTCCTCCTCCTCCTCCTCCTCCTCCTCTTCCCCCTTCCTCCCCCTGCCTCCATGCTAGGGATCAAACTCAGGACCTCATGCATGCAAGGCATATACCCACACATGGTACCAACTAAACTCATGTCCAGCTTGGCCTGGGCACACTTCAGCAAGATTATTAATAGCATTCTGAGTTGCCATAAAAAACAGCACATACTTTGTTTCTGAACAAACAAGACCAGAGCTCACAGTTCTGGAAGCTGGGTGTCTGACTGGCTAGCAAGAATGGGAATGCTTTCTCCCGAAACACGCCTCTCCCTGGATTTGTAGATGGCTGCCTTCTATCTGAGTCCGAATATGTTTCTGAGTGTGTCTGTGTCCCAATCTCCTCTTCTTAGGACTGCGACAGTCACATTGGGTTAAGGTACTCCCTAGTGACCTGGCTTAGCCTTAGAGATCTCCTCAATCCCTGTATCCAAGTACAAACATATTATGATATATTTGGAAGGCAGTACTTCAACCCAGAAAAATGAGAACACAATTCAGTACCCAACAGTCTGGCTTCTAGATAGCAGTGAATCCAAAGAGCCAGTCAGGACAGGAGACCAATGAACCTCATTTAGTATCGGCAAATGTCTTTTCCACATGTCAGTCTTTACAAATGGCTGCTTTCATCCTTCTGTTTCCTGAGGGATGGGAGCGGGGTGATGAAAACATCCAACCAGCTCACATCAGCCAGACTCTATCCATAGGGAGGATACATGAGGAGTGATGAAGCTGTGTGTCCATAACAGACCATATCCGATTCATGCTGGCTCCCTCTTCACCTAACTGAGTCTCTCAGAAGAGGCTTGGGAGGACAGGATGGTCTCCTTGTGGCCTTTCTCAGTTACACTGTTGTGTGCTGTGTTCTTCTTCCATGTGGCCATTTTCTGCCTAGACCACTTCAACTACCGTAGCCCTCTAAGTACCCCTGTCTAGTACCATAGCAGCCACCTGACAGGTGGTAACGAACTGAACTCAGCCCTCTCTTTGGCTACTGCAAATTCAGTCAAGGAGCAAGACTGGGACAAGCAGAGTCCGTCTGGCTCAGCGTACAGCAAGAGGGTCTTTCAGGTGCAGGACTGACAGCTAGTCAGTCCCCTCAGGAAAGCCAAGCTACTGTGGGTGACAGCCACTGGTCCCTGCAGTCCTAATGGGTCATTGGGTCAATTTGCCAAATCCCATTGCCTTTAGGAAGGAAAAAGAATGTGATGTGCCTGGCTCTGTCTGAAGAAGCCAAAGTAGCCTTTGGAAAGATTGATGGGACATTTGTCCCTCGGCTTCTTAACAAGGGAGAAGGTGGAAAGCTTTCTGAAAAATAGCTCAGCTTTTGGCATCCATTCCTGAGGAAGGACCGAGGCTGCAGGTTTGGCCTTGGGCACTTTCCATGCTGATTTCTGTTTTATCCTCTGGCAGTCTCTCTCCACCTGGCTTCTCCTTCTTCCTCTTCTTATTTCTTCCTTGGTGCCACAACCTCCTGAGCCATTTCTGCCTTTCATTCCCTTTGCATGGCTATCCCATCTTTCCTTTTCCATTACAGGATGGGAGGGTGCTCTGCTCTACACAGAGAAAAGGCTTAGACGTCGGAGTGCAGACTGGCCTCCGGCTGAAGGCCTTCATTTTTTTAATGTGTGGGAAGGATACGAAGTGTGCCTCCTCTTTTCTGGGGATGGTGTCCATGTATTTAATTCACTGTGGCAATATCCTCCCTACTAAGGAGACTCTGTGTGTCTTGTGTTGTTATCCCTGCCCTATCCACAGCAGGCATGTGACGGAGTAATTGGTTGACCAAGGCCACAATGCAAAGCCACTTAGAATCTTTCTAGAGATGCTACAGGCTACTAGCTAGAAAGATCACGATTGCCTATGACTCCCAGAAGACCTTGCTCCTCCTTGTTGAGGAGACACTTCAAGAGTGTGAAGGAAGGCAGAACAAAGTAATCCAAAATAGGACACAGATAGGCCACTGGGCTCCAGCTAAGATGCCTGATCAGTTCCTGTACCCTGTGATGCCCCACGACATGAGCCACTGGTTTTGAAAGGGGATTTTAGAACTATAATGGCATTTCTGTCTATGGCAAACCACATGAACAATGGTGGTCTTATAACAACTAAGTTCCCATTGCTCAGTACCATCATAGCCACTTAATGTTCAGGTGCAAGGCAGAGCTCACATGTGTTGTGATGCTGGTGTGAACCCGCCAGCTGTTCTGCTAGTGGCATACAATTCTATATAGTGCAGTTACTTGACAGTGATGACAAATGCCGGTGTTAGTGGTTCGTGGATTGAACTAACTCATTATTTGATGGTGTCTTTCTACTTACAAACAATTTTCCATGTAAAGCAGTCTGTCACGTTAAACTAGCCGCCCCCTAGGCTCCTCACATCAAGATTGCATGTGGAGTGACTATGCACCTCGGCTTGTGTGAGTACATTCTACGATGCCCACACCGTGATGAAGCAAGACACGTTTCTTAGAAAAATTTCCCATCCTTCAGCTACACATGCCTATAGCTTTAATCTGTCATGTGTGACCAGTGGAGTCCTGATAATCACAGAAGACTAGGTTAGACAACTGTTTTAACTTCTGGAAACCTCAGTTTTCCTACCTAAGATGGACCCCATTACCTTTGCACTCCCAATCAAATGGAGAGCTTCCCTAGCAGAGCATGCTCCTTCCCCTGCGAAGCTCAGGATGTCTTCTCGTTTCTGTACTTGAGTTTTCTCCCACTGAGAGCTGGGGGACACAATCTTTTCCATGTCAACCATCTCAACATTTATCCTGGCTGCAGAAGGTCCCGTCATGGTTGCTTCTGTCCTTCTTTCCTCCCATTCCTTCTTTCAGAAATACCCTTTTCGTCTCTTCTACCTCTCACTTTTACTTCCTTTCTTTTCTGGGCCAAGTTTCTAGTCAATTCCCACTAACCCTCCTGCAAGAAAACTCTCTTGCTTGGGTCCCTACTGTATGTGCGAACGTTAGAGTGGGTCCAGATGGTGTAATCTTCCTGGCCAGGGATGGGGCCACTAACCAACTATGCCAGCAAGTGGCTGGCTGCCACAAGTACAGCAAAACTCCAGTGCCTGGAAATAACAGCTGGTGCACCAATTATGTCAAACCAAAGCAGATCTTAGCTTAGCATCAGAGCGAAGACCCGTGACATCAGTCCCATGACGTTGGTCCCATGCAGACTGTTAATTCCCCACCCCTAAGCTTGGGTGATATTCCATCCATATGAGAGATGTTGTGTATATTCCTGTTTCCCTCCCCACCCCATACCGTGTGTGCACAAGGAGCAGTCATGCTAGCGCACAACACAGTGGTAGCCATCTAGAAGCAAGGGAGAGCCATGACCAGAACACGGACATGATGGCTTCCTGATTGTGGACTTTTGTCTTCCAAAACTATGAGAAAATAAACTTTCATTATTGAAGCCACCCACTCTGTAGTATTTTGTTATAGGACCCTGACCTAAGACACAGTCCAAAAGTTGTCCCAATCAGCATGCAGTAAAAGCGTAAGAACTGTTGTCACAGTTGCTTTTGGAGAAGCATCACAGTACGTTGTATTGTCTCATTTGACTTTGCTGTGTAAAGGTTTGGTTTATGGTGGTGGCTGGAACGTCTGGGTCTTTCCTGTCCAATCCCCGCCTAAATAAAACAGGTAGCTACACCCACCGTCACACGCTTGTCACCGCAGCATTTCACTGCTTTCCCCCAAGTGTGTTTATAGTAGAAGCCACTGGGAACGATAGAAGCCTGTGATTCCAGTGTGCTCTCAACCCTTCAGCATTTGGGGTGAGTCCTCTCTGTCTTTAGTAAAAAACCGAATAGTCTGAGGGCTCAGCAAGCCTCTGAAAGCAGTAGAGTCCCGCCAGCTGTTGGAAACTTTGAAAAGAAATGAAGTGCAGCCAGAGAGTAATTGTGAACGCCTCTTCCATTTTAATTATACATACTGAGGGTCAATGGACCAACAAGGGGAACAATTGGGGAGGAGGGGATTCCTGAAGGTAGAGTGTATCAGTCAGGGTGAAGTTAGGCTGTGCTGCGTAAGAAATTCTCAGATCTTAGAGACTCTCACGAAACCTTTTCTCAAGAGTCTCCCAGCTCTTAGGGAAATTCTCATCCAGGCGACTGCTCCCGGAGCAGACACGCTTGGATCTCTCCCTTTCAGAAGCTTAATGCATAGCTTCTGAAGTTGCTGAGCCCGAGAAAGGGGGGCCTGGTCATAAAGGAGCTTGTCCCTTGGAAACACTACACTTAGTTTCTGTTTAAGTTCATTGACCAGAAATAGTTTTGTGGCTTTGTTCAACCTGCAAGGCGCTGAAAGAAGGACGCACTCATGCATACTCGGTGAACAGTTAGTGCCTCCTGCTCTGTGGGTAGAGGCAAGGCCAATCCATGTACTTTCAATCCAGTTACTAAATCCTCTGAAGTGTGTGGATGGCAAAACCACTTTCCCTGAAAGCATAAGAGCCTGAGTTCAGATCTCTGCACCCTGTGAAATACTGGGTACGCATCACATGCTGTAGTTCCAGTACTAGAGAGCAGGAGGTAGGGGAATTCCTGGAGCTCATTCACTGGCCAGCTGATCATGGTTCATTGAGAGATCCTGTCTCAAAAACTAGGGTGGAGAGCAATAGAGGAAGACATTCAACATTGGCCGCTGGCCTCCGCACACTTGTGTGTGTGTGTGTGTGTGTGTGTGTGTGTGTGTGTGTACACAGACACATAGAGAGAAATTAAAAGATACAAAATGTCTGGAGCCTTCATCCTGGGCTTTCTAGAAACTGTAGCAAAAGAAAGCCATAGGAAAGTGATATGAAGGGGAGCCATGGCTTCCTGGTTAATTTAGCTTAGACTTCATTGGCAGTCTATCTGAAATTTATATTTGTATTTCTTTTAGAGACAGCAATACCTTTTTTAAAAGAAGCATTTTTTGTTGTTGTTTTGGGTTTTTTGTTTGTTTTTGTTTGAGACAAGGTCTCACCATGTGAGACTCTGGCTGGCTTGAATGTATGTCGATCAGGTTAGCCCAGAACTCATAATCTGCCTTCCCCTGCTTCCCGAGCAATGGGATTAAAGGCTTGCACCAGCACCCTACCTCTGTAGTACCTCTTTAAAGACCATCACAGAGGTGTCTGGTGAGCTGCTTGCTAATGCTAAGATCTCATTGGCTAATCTGTTGCCTCCACTGTCTGAGTACACTGGGAGAGAATTCACATCCTTTGCTGAGTTACTGTGAACTCAAACTCGATGTCTGAAATTCTTATCAAAGCATTTGGCTCACAGCACTAATGAGTCAGTTGAATGAAAATCCATGAGCAAATTAACCGGGCCCTATTTGATCTCTGAGAAACCATGAACAGAATATTATATAAAAATGGGCAGAGGGCAGGGTTTTTTTTTCCATCAGTCAGAATGTCACAGTTGATAAATTTCACTCATATGTGTAATCATTTTAAAATGCAGACCACTCTTATTCTATCCCACTAAACTATTCTGAAACTCAAATTCAATTATCTGTGAAAAGTCCAGGCAAACCATACGCTGCTACACCCATGTAAAACACTGACAGCCATCACATTGCGACCAGGCATGGCTGTACAGGTGTGAGACCTGCGCAGTCAGGGAGACTGCCCTGGGGTAGGGGGAGTGTCACGGTTGGTTCTGTGGTCTGCTCTTCCGTCCTGAGTCTTAATGATTTTTGAACAAGGAACTATAAATTCCATCATAACCTAGCCGTAGAATTCTATAGCTGATCCTGGTTGTGACTCTAAGAGATTTAGAGGTTTTTGTTTTGTTTTGTTTTCTGGTCCTTTTCAGTCCTAAAATTATATGATTCTAAAAAAAAAAAAAGAATATTCTCAATAGGACAATATCATTTTTATTATTTATTAGTTAAAGAAACCCTTGTACTTTCTTGTTCCATTTCTAATCAGACATTTTTAAGTATCTGCTATTTCTCACAAGCTCTCCGTCAGTTCCCACTTCTGCAAAGCACTGGGAAAAGAGTCCATTTCCCCACTCAATTCAGTCTACTTAGCTAAAGCCCTGAGAGACAGATTCAACTCTGTATTTTTATGAGGCCTCTTTCAAAGTCTGCCCTGCTGCACAACTTAATGGTCTGGATTCTAGAGTGGAGACTCCTGTCGGTATTGAGTCATATATTTTATGAATTTTTTTTCTAAA
Organism: Peromyscus nudipes; assembly: GCA_902168325.1. NCBI lineage: Eukaryota > Metazoa > Chordata > Mammalia > Rodentia > Cricetidae > Peromyscus > Peromyscus nudipes. The sequence continues at coordinate 19,723 of CABHPH010133621.1, forward strand.
GAACACATTTCTAAAGCATCAACCCTGGGAAGAGAACTCTGCAGTTCCAGCGCTCTCCTTCCGAACTGGAGATGCTGAGATGCAGCAGAAAATGCTCAAGACTTGGCGTGACCAGATTGATGTTTCAGTTCTTACCTGTTGCTTACACTATGTGTGAGCCTTTTCTCCCCTGGGAAGCCCAGTGTCAGGGGTAAGCCTTATCTACTTACGGGGTTCTGGGGGAAGAGATATGGAAATGGCCCTCCTGAAACTAACTAACGGTTAGTTCCTGAGAGTTATGGAAGTCAAAATCCTCAGGACATTCGCAGCTTTGTACTAGGGTGGGCCGTTTCAGTTAAGTGTTCCTCTTGGGCCAGGGGTTGGACATGTGGGAGAGAGAAGTAGAAAGTGACTTATGACCATCAGAGAGCGCGGCTGAGGAAACGGACAATAGCCTGAAGGTGCAGGAAGGCTGAGCTCTGAGAAAAAGAGGTGGCCAGTGAGGAGCTCAATCTGGGGGTGGGGTGGGGAGTGGCTGCCACTTACGGTTGTACCATTTCACACAGCACACCCCCAGAGAGGAACATCAGCTTCCCCTCTTCATAGAGTTTGTAAAACACTTTCTGGGTAGAGGAAAACATAGAGCTTCAGGAAGACGGCGTGCTTGTTTCCCAATAAACACAGGGCTCTCATTTAGACTAGTGGGCCTGCATGAGTCATGGGAACTTTAAGGGTGGATGTTCGAGGCTGGGGTGACAGCACAATCAGTGCCTCCCTGTAAGCACGAGGGCCTGAGTTTGGATCGCCAGCCCCCGTGTAAAAAGGACCTGAGTTCAGTTCCCAGCACCCCACAAGCACCCACACTGTGCAACTCATAACCACCTATAACTCCAGTTTCAAGACATCCAACACCCTCATCTGGCCTTCTTGGCACTTATATGCACATGGTGTGCATATAGCCAAGCACATACACATGAATACAAGGAATAATAAAAAACAAGGTGAGTTGTGATTGATAAAGACATCCCACTGCTGTGGGATGTTCTGTATGGCAAATGTATTGCTAATAAAACACTGATTGGCCAGTGGCTAGACAGGAAGTATAGGCGGGACTAACAGAGAGAATAAAAAGAGCAGGAAGGCAGAGGGAGTCACTGCCAGTCACCGCCAGGACAAGCAGCATGTAAAGATGCCGGTAAACCACGAGCCATGTGGCAAGGTATAGATTTATAGAAATGGATTAATTTAAGATATAAGGACAGTTAGCAAGAAGCCTGCCACGGCCATACAGTTTGTAAGCAATATAAGTCTCTGTGTTTACTTGGTTGGGTCTGAACGGCTGTGGGACTGGTGGGTGAGAGAGATTTGTCC
>CABHPH010133621.1:21172-73671 GCA_902168325.1 Peromyscus nudipes
CTGTGTTTACTTGGTTGTGTCTGAGCGGCTGTGGGACTGGTGGGTGAGAGAGATTTGTCCTGACTGTGGGCACGGTAGGAAAACTCTAGCTACATCCCACCATTGACCTTTGGTTTCTACATGGTTGTCCACGCACACACTCTCTCTCTCTCTCTCTCTCTCACACACACACACACACACACACACACACACACACACACACACACACACACACACAAACTAACCAAACCAAAAAACCTGTTCTGGCTTGCCCCTCAGTTGTAATCCAAATAGTGCTGAGGTTTCCGGGTGCCGCACCTGGGCAATGTGAAGGGGCCAGAGACTATTAGGACGCTACTAGAATACGTTTTCTTGAACCCAGCTTGTGTGAGGCCCCATGCAGAATTCTGGAGACCTGCTCTTTCTCCACAGAGGGAAGACACAGCCGCTCTAAGTGTTTGCAGCTGCTCAGAAGTGGTGCTTGCCCTGGCCTCGGAGGTGTCCTGGAGTTCCACAGCACAGGTTCTCATTTTGCTTGAAAGTGCAGCCTCCTCCCCTCCTCACCACCCCCAGAATTTGTAATCTAGATTCTAAACCACATGGAGTCATGCCGAACATTTTTTTCTGCGTTTGTCAAACTTTTGTAGCTAATTATCAGTTGGAGTCAGTGTAAGGAAACCTGCCTTTCTGGGCTGGAACTGATTAAAATGCCTGAGCTATCAGCCAGGGGCTGTGGGAAGTGGGCTGCTAGTCCACCAATGGGATTGTTCCTTCTCCTCCAAGGAAAGCCCCAACAGGCTCTAAAATCAGCGCTCGTGACGGGAATGTCGAAGGCTTTCTGGGAAGTGCATGCTATCACTTCTGCTTTCAAGAATGAACTGGATATTTCCCGACAGGTCAATGAGGAAGACTTGGGGGTGTGGGTGGGAAACAACACAGGGCGTACCAACTCTCACAAGGACCCAACGTGAAGAACGGTGATTACAACTCAAGTCTGTATTTACTGCTCAGCGGAGTCCAGCTTCCATGAACGCGAGAGCAAATACCCAGAGGGAGCCAGAAACCCACAGCATCTTCCCTCAGTGTAACAACCTCTTCATCACTCCAGTTTCCTACCTCTATGGACCCGGCCAAGCCCCTCCATCCTAAGGATGAAGGCAAGGATTCTTTTATTTTTCACTGAATCCCAGAAATGTGGTAGTCCAGCACACCTCACCCTCTGTGTCCATCTGCTGTCTCCCCCTGCATGTGAATGTCAAGAATGATTGTGAACTTCTGCTGGCCACCGTAAAATGAAAGCTTTCAATATTTATAATAATTCGCCAAAACTGGTTTTGACACTTGGTTTCTGTCTGCTGTTTAATCCACTCTTGGTCTCCAGGTACTTCAGATGGCTCTTTTCCAGTTTCTACTGCCAAGTTTGTTTGTCTGTCTGTTTGTTTCTGTGGTCTGTCACATGTGGGCTCGCCATTGGATGTCATCTTCATTTCTAAGTTTCCTCACTCACAAAAAAGGCAAAAAGAAGAGAAGTTGCCGGTAGGAACCTGAAGGGGCAGCCACTTTAGCACTCAGAAGGAACACAGAATCGCCATTTGACAATGACATTTCAACTTCTAGATACTTACCAATGAGAAACCGAAAAGAAAATGTATGTTAACACAATCATTTGTGCACCTTTTACTCAGAGAAACATGACATAATAGCCAAAAAGGAGAAACCACATGATGAATGAACAGACAAAACCTGATATGTTCATACAGGGGAGTCTTAGTCATTCATAAAAAGATGTGGAATGCCAGTGCCTGCTGCAGCATGAATGAACCTTGAAAACATGCGGAGTCTGGACAAACACAGTCACATTATATGATTTCACTTACTTAAAATGTCTAGAACTGGAAACTCTACAGAGACACAAAGTAGATGAGTGGTTTTTCAGGAATGGGGGAGACAGACTCAAGATTATAGCTAAGGGGTAAGGAGTTTTTCTCAGAGTGATAAAAATAACCTCAACTTTATGGTGATGGCGGTTTAGAACTCTGCATCTATGCAGAAAACATTTAATTGGGGGCTGGAGCGATGGCTCTGTGGTTAGGAGCACTGGCTGCCCTTTCAGAGGATCCAGGTTTGATTCCCAACACCCACATGCCAGTTCACAACAACCTGTAACTCCAGTCTCCAGGAATCCAGCTTCATTTCCAGGCCTCATCAGGCAATGTAGGCATGTGGGGCACAGATATACATGCAGGGAAAACACTTGTACACATAAAATTTAAAGTAATTTTAAAAATACCATTTAATTGCTAAGTGGGAGACTGAATGGTACATAGGTTCCATAGCAACAAGGCTCTTCCAAAACAATAGTAGCTGATGCCCATATCTTCAAAAGAATAGAAGGCACCACCTCTGTTTGGGGGAAGACTGATGAGTGCTTGAAATTGCTGTTCTTGAACTTTCTTTAGTTATGTCCGAAGTTCCTTCCACTCCAAGAAGCAAGACCATCAATAAACAGAAAACCAGTGTGCGATTCATAGAATCACAGAATTCTAAAAGCAGAAGCAATTGACATATCTGTCACATGGATCCAGGACTAATGTGACATGTCTGTCACACGGACCCAGGACTACTGCAGAAGTAAGCACTTTCTAAAGATGGCTTTCGTGTTGAGCTAGGCTTGATTATTAAAGATTCCTGGTGCTGACAATGAGTGAATTCATGCAGGGATTTAGAAAATACAAGCCATCCCTGTTGTGTCTGGAACTTTCTATTGCTTTGTTTAGGGGTGTAAGGAAGGCAGAACCTTTGTGGGGAAAGGTCAGGATCCATGAGTCTCTGTGTCTCTGAGTACCTTGCTTGTACTTAGGGGACATTAAGTACAGGGTGACCATGAGGCCTCACGCTCTGAGCAGAGAGCTCCTTTCAAGTGTACTTGATTGAGAAAAGGCTTCCTGCTTAAAGAGAGCAAAATAAAATTGCTCTTAAATTTGCATTTAAACACTAAAACCTAATTTTCTTTGGTACCTGAAAAATCATAAAATTTTAAATGATGAACGTATGTAAAGACTAAATGATTTAAATAAATGGTTGACACCAGTTAAGCCTTAGGAGAGGTGCTTGATTCAGGTTGACAAGATGTAGACTTGTGATAACAAATTTGATTGTCAACTTGACTGAGATTCTGGTTGTGTCTAAGAGGGCATTTTCAGAGAGAATTACCAAAACTCTAAACAAAGGGGTCAGGGGCAGACAGGGAAACACAAGGATGGATTTTAAAGGCTTCCTCCTTAACATCTTCAGTTCACAAATGGCTTTCAGAATTCTTTTTTGCATCTTGTTCTCTCTGTCTCTGTCTCTGTCTCTCTCTCTCTCTCTCTCTCGTGTGTGTGTGTGTGTGTGTGTGTGTGTGTATGTGTGTGTGTGTTTCTCTTTTGTATATCACAGTGTTTTGCAAATACATTGAAACCTTTAATACCTTGAGGATGGACTTCAAGGCACATATAGAATGACTTTAACCATGATGCTGTGAGCCTAGTGTGCAGAACAAGTAACTGAAAGGTGAAATAGAGACTTTAGTGAAATGCTCTGGAATGGTTGATGATCCCTAGAAGGGCAAAATTCACACCAGAAAGGAGCCGCTGTCTGTGAGAGTTGAAGTCAGCACCGTATCTGTACATTCTGGGAGTCTGTTCTTTCTTCCTGTCTAGCTCTAGTTCTAAACTTGATACAAAGTCTTGTCTACCTTCTTGAGTCTGCTTCTTCTGTCAAATAAGAATGTTACCGTCTTGAGTACTGTAGTGGATACAGGAAGGTGCTACCTAAAGTCACTGTTTCTCAGTTGAATGTCTCATTGCCTGGGATTGCTTCCAGCAGAGACCTGGGCTGCAAGGGGTCACCACTGCATGGAGCGGGTTCATTCTAGATCATGTCTCTCTCTGGGATGGTTTACACACACACACACACACACACACACAAACACCACATGAGAGTGTAAAGACTTGGCTGCTGTGGGATGTCTTGTATGCTGTGAATATATGTTGCTATGATTGATTGATTGATAAATAAAAACGCTGATTGGCCAGTAGCCAGGCAAGAAGGATAGTGTAGGCGGGACAAGGAGAGAGGAGGATGCTGGGTGGAAGAAGGCTGAGTGAGGAGATGCTGCCAGCCGCCGCCATGAGTAGCAAGATGTAAGTTACCGGTAAGCCATGAGCTATGTGGCAAGGTATAGATTAATAGAAATGGGCTGAGTTTAAGTGTAAGAGCTAGACAGTGGTAGGCTTGAGCTAATGGTTAAGCAGTTTAATTAATATGAGCTTCTGACTGATTATTTTATAAGCCATTGTGGGGTCCGTGGGGCTGGGCAGGACTGGAGAAAACTCCAGCTACACTTGGCCATCTTGGTCCAACTGGAAACACCTTGGAACGATGACTCGGTCTTCAGGGCCTCTGTGGAGTTGGATGAAGCTGTGGCTGGGTCAGCATCTCAGCTTGACTTCAGGGATTAATCCCCAAAGCACTGTTTAATAGGTATTTTATATGCAATATTAGTCTCACAGTATATTTCCAAAGAATGTAACTTGAGATTCATATATAACCCAAGCCATACGTAAATTTAGATCTTAGATATTTATGACTAGAATTGGGAGTTCTAGGACAGTGAAAGATTCTGTCTCAAAATAAATGAAAGGAAACAAAAAATGGGCAGAGTCTGAGGAATGCCACCTGATGTTGTCCTCTGGGCACACACACACACACACACACACACACACATACACACACACACACACACACACACTCACACGCTTCTCACAATTGTGTGGACTGATAAGGTGATGTTCAGAAATACTCTCACCCACATGCAGGCAGCCTGTGGTAGTCACAAAGCTAGACCCTGAGTTGATCAGCTCAGTGTGTGGCTTTGATCAAGGTCCCACTCAGAGTCAGTGTTGGTGAGGCTGACTTGGGCTTCTCGCTGAAGAATGGTAACTCAAACTAACAAACTTGTAGAGAGGAAATGGAAACCCTTTTTTTCTGAAGTTACTATCTGAATGTGAATGTCCCTCACTGGACTGTCGGTATTTGAGTGTTTGGTCCCCAGCTGGCTGTGCTGATAGATGTGGGTCACTAGGGCTGGGTCTTGAGAGTTATGACCTGGCCTTGCTCACAAGCCTCACCACAGCTTCCACCATGATAGACGGAGCCCCATGTGCCCATGCACCATGATAGATGGAGCCCCATGTGACCATTCACCACGATGGACGGAGCCCCATGTGACCGTTCACCACGATAGATGGAGCCCTATGTGACCGTTCACCACGATGGACGGAGCCCCATGTGACCGTTCACCACAATAGATGGAGCCCCATGTGACCATGCACCATGATAGACGGAGCCCCATGTCCCCATTCACCACGATAGACAGAGCCCCATGTGACCATGCACCATGATAGACGGAGCCCTATGTGCCCGTTCACCGTGATAGACAGAGCCCCATGTGCCCATTCACCACGATAGATGGAGCCCCATGTGACCATGCACCATGATAGACGGAGCCCCATGTGCCCGTTCACCATGATAGACAGAGCCCCATGTGCCCGTGCACCATGATGGACTGATACCCCCGAAACCCTCAGGCAAATCAAGAGCCCCCCCAAGCTTCTTTTGTCAGATACTTTGTAGTAGTGACGAGGAAAGTAGCAAGCACCCCTTCTTACTAGGTGATTTTCTCTGATGCTCTCTCTTACAGCCTATTGCAAAACTGTCCCCTGAACATACCACCCTGTTACCGTCTTAAGGACAGCAGCTGTGATTGACCACAGCAACCCTCCATGTGACGAGGTGTGTTGGTAAAGAAATTCTTTCATAGAAGGAGGGGTGGAGAGAATCACCACAGCCCGAGGTTTCGTCTGCTCCCTCCGTCCTGTGCTGCTCTTCCCAGGCTGCTTATGGTTTCAGGAGGTGCTACCTGAGAAGCGGGGAGTGTCTGTCTGTCTGTGCAGCTTTCAGGAGATTTCACCCCACGGCAGGGTGGGCTTTTCTGCACTATGGCTATTTTGAGGTCATCCACACTTCAGCCCCTCACTCGTGCTAGCTGGACTTGGGTGGAATTGCGTCCTTGATCATTGGTGCCCTAAGTGAGGTGTGTTTACATCTCCCCAGGAAAAGTCACACAACAAAGTGGGTAAATCTGCTCATGAGACTCTAGGCTTCATGCCTTCCTGTTTGCTGTGCACAGAAATATTTCACAGAGACAAGGGCATCTAAATATGCACAGAGTAAAAACGATGACGGTACAGGAAGAGTGTGTCTCCCAGGAAAAACTCGAGCTCAGTGAAGGTTTCCTTAGTCTGCTAGACAGAGGAGAAAGACAGAACTGAACAAGGTCAGGGAAGAGCAGACTTGTCACTGGCACATTCACCCCAACAATCTGTGAGACTTCTGGGGAGAAAGGGTGCATGTTCATGTGCGTGTGTGTGCATGTGTGTGTGTGTGAGAGAGAGAGAGAGAGAGAGAGAAAGAAAGAGACAGAGAGACAGACAGAGACAGAGACAACAGAGACAAAGAGAGAGTGTGTATTTGTGTGTGTATGTGAGTGTCTGTGCATTTGTGTGCACATGTACATATATGTTTGTGTGTGTATGTGTGTATACATGTGTATATGTGTGTGTCTGTATGTGAATGTATATGTATGCATGTACATATGTGTATGTATGTGCATGTGTTTTGTGTGTGTGTGTGTGTGCATGTGGTGTGTGTGTGCATGTGGTGTGTGTGTGTGTATGTGCGCATTCGTGTGCACACATGTAGATGGTATTTGTGAGATGCAGCTGGACAGGTATATGGAACCAGATATGACGAGGTTCTGGTAATCCATGTTAAAATGTTTCAGGCCCTCCCCTCATTACTCAACCCCTCATCACCACGAGGGAGGCCGGGGAGATCGGATCTGCTCTTTGCAGATCGGTGAACTCTACATCCTGCCTGGTGTGGTTTGCCTCACTCCATTCCTGCAGCATGACTCAGTGCTTCCACACATGTCCCCAAAGAACAATCCCCTCCACACACAGAGATTTAAGATTTCTCTGCATTTGTACAATGAAGGAGTTTCTACATGGCTTCCTGTGTAGAGTCAGAGGGGAAGTCACATTTCAGGGCACACGGAGCATTTCTTCCCATTCCCCATTCCTCCCCTCTCCTTCGGCAATCAGTCGAGTCCTGATCTTTCTCTGGCCCTGACACTAGGTCTTTCTCCAGGAATCAGGCTCCCTCTTCCCATATCACCTCAGTTCCTCCCTTTCTCACATAGGCCAGTTAAGAACCGTCCTAACATTTCAATTGTTGTCTCTTATCTCAGCAAAGAAAGATCTGTCAATGTTGACACCTTGATGATATACCTTAAAAGGTTTGGGGCAATATTAATTTCATAAATAAAATCAGTATGATTTGTGGTATATTTCTAAAATGTCCCTTGGGAAGCAAAGTGAAGAACAGTCAAGTTGAGGGCAGTAAGACTCAACACACAGAGACCAATAGGATGGATCACATCAGTGCTCAAAACACGTGAAACCTACTGTGATGTTGCTGAACGGAGACAGACTAAACTGACTCCTGATGACTTACTGTTGTGCCCATAGATCAGTGCATCTCTCAACCTTCATCTGAGAAGCTTCTATTTGTAGTGGATGGTGATTAATGCAGAGACCTACAACTGGTCAAGACGTAGAGAATTAGAGACTTCAAAATGATTGTCCCTAAAGGTAATGTGCTTGTGTGTGTGTGTGTGTGTGTGTGTGTGTGTGTTTGTGTGTGTGTGTGTGTATTCTGCACACACACAAGGCACAGGGAGTATTGCAGAAAAGGGGACAGAAAATGTGTAAGAGCCAGAGACAGTGGATGACTACAAGGAGACATCTGGGCACAGGACAGCACATGCAATATCTGTGCAAGCTCGAGCCAAGTCCCAAGTCCAGCATGGCAAGGGGAGCTGGACACACCATCCCACCCTGGCCGTGGAGTGAATGGCAATTGTTAGCTGAAAGGAAAAGTCTGTTTTCTTAGGGTGTAGGCCCTGGTAGGTCAAGCATGCTCCAGTGAAAGCCCACACATCTGTGAATATTTGCGGCAGCACAAAGTGGTCCTTGAAAGTTTTGGTTTTGGTTTGTTTTAAAGACACAAAGTTTAATGGATGGAGAGGTAGATCTGGGAAGAGCTGTGGGTGAGGTGAATATGCTCAAAATACATTGATTAAAATGTAAAACTAGAAAAAAGCTAAGACAAATGTAAAGAAGAAAGTCTGAGGAGATCTTGAGATAGAATCTCTGATATAGCATGAATGGGCAACTATGGCAGTACCTGAGGGTGGACTCAAACAGACTCTGGCAGTAACCCAGACCACAGCATCATTAAAAACAGGTGCTCCTCCCTTGGGTGGAATATGACTTGTCAGGGCTTGGGATTGCTTGCTGAGCCTGTCTTGGGAAGAGAAGTGACCACAGGTGGGGGAACGAGTGACGTGCTGTGTGCGTGAGTACCCACATACACCATATTGAAAAAATCTCAGGTGTGGGGCTGGAGGGATGGCTCAGCAGTTAAGTGCACTGGCTGCTCTTTTAGTAGACCTGGGTTCAATTCCCAGCACCCATATGGCAGCTCACAACCATTTGTGACTCCAGTCCCAGGGGATCTGACTACTTCTTCTGGCCTCTTTGAGCACTGCATGCACATCATGTACAGACATATATTCAGGCAAACCTTCATACACATAAAATAAAAATAAACAAAATTTCAAACAAATTAAAAAGAATATCAAAAGTGTGATAGCGGAGAGTAAAATGGGAATAAATATACCAGGTCTCACAAATCTAAACAGGCATTGGCTCTTCCTTTTGTCCACTTCCTGTTTATACAACTGAATAGAGGCTTATTTGGCTTGGGGCTCTGGAAAGTCCATGTGTGTGGTGTTAGTGGCCTATGAGAGCCTTCTTGGGGCATTGGAGCATGATGGAGTCTGGTGCTGGAGACTTTCTCTCCGGGCCCCGCCAAGCCCCCACAGTCCCGCAGCCCACTTATAAAATAAACACACAGACACTTATTATTTATACTGTTTGGCTTAATGGCTCAGGCTTCTTGCTAACTGTTCTTGTATCTTAAATTAACCCATTTCTATTAATCTATAAGTTGCCACATGGCTCATGGCTTACCAGCATCTTAACTTGTTGCTTCTCATCATGGCAGCTGGCAGCCTTTCTCTGCCTCAGCCTCCCACTTCCCAGACTTCTCCTCTCTATATTTGTTCCACCTATACTTCCTGCCTGGCTACTGACCAATCAGAGTTTTATTTATTAATCAATCAGCAGAAGTCAGAAAGAGCATCCTATGAAAAGACAGAGCAACCTCACTTGGTTCTTTCTCTTCTGATGAAGCCATCAATGCTGTTATGGGGGTGCCACCCTCAAGACTTCATTCATCTCAGTGGCTTTCCAGTGACTCCCTGTCCACATACATTAACATACAACATTAAGGATTGAGTTTCAGGATGAGTCTGAGAGGGGACAAATGTCTGGATGGCTATAACCATCCTGAGTCACTGTGAACAACTCTACTTATTTCTACACTCACTGTTGCTTTTGTTCATTTTTTTTCCTGAACCTTTGGTGTTTCAAAGTCAGGATATGAGACACCCCATAGTCAGGTCTCGTTACTTGATGGTGACTTTTTGATTTTTCCTCTTGACAACTTTAACCACCCTGTGCATCAAAATTGCTTTCCAGACACGGAGACCAAGACCTTAATCTAAGAAAATAAATTGGAATTGGGACTTGAACAAGATGAAGATCCTCATCCAAGGTTCGTGGTTAGAAGAAGGGCTTGTTATAGAAAGAGACTGGATAGAGCCTCACTCTCTTTTCCACGTTCTTCAGCGCCACACATCATCAGAACATGATCTGGTGACATTGCCAGATGTGACTCTTCATTCCCATGATGTGAGAGGCAGACGACTCAGAGAGAGAGAGAGAGAGAGAGAGAGAGAGAGAGAGAGAGAGAGAGAGAGAGAGAGAGTAAAAACGGACACAGGGATCTGGAAACCAGCCTCGCTTACAAGGGTGATTCAGTGCTTCGCATTCACATGAAATGTGAGCACACAGCCAGACAAATACAATTTGCTCAGCAAGGTGTGACACATGGTGGGGAAAGCCCCAGGGATTTGTTGTTCACTTAGAAGAAAGGGCAATAGAACAGTAGAAAAAGAGATGGGAGCTAAACTCCCACATGCTGACCACTAATTTTGCGTCTTCCGTCTTGAATGCTGATATGAGATAATTTGTCTTTTGTTGAGTTCACATAGATAGATGTAGGACTGGCCATATTCCTTGTTGTTCAGAGTACTGTGAAAGCGCTAATTCATTAACCTGAACACAGTTTTATGGTGTTGGCATCCTTATTTTCCTCTCTCTTTAACAGATGAAAAGCAGGGTAGAAAAGCTGATTGTCTTGCTTTGAGCCACTAAGCTGATAACTGATTCAAATTAGTCACCATAATTTTCTGCCTTTTCAAATTCAACATGGGCAGCCATTCTAGAACTTTCTGATGCCACAGCTCATACTTTTGGATTTTTAGAGTAGACAGAGAAGATTCCTAGACAGAACAGTCAAAACAAAATAAAATGAAACAAAACAAATAAAAACATAGTTTATTACAGCTAGAGAGACCTTGGTGATTTGCTAGCCTGGACAGCGCTAAGCACTTTTAATAATCTTATTCTATATTTATACAGAGATCACAAATATAGTGCCAAGAGTTCTCATACACCCTAGACCCAGTTCCTACCATATTTAACACTTAAACATCAATATGATATTCTTTTTGCCAATAATGACCCAACGCTCATGTTATTTATCTAAAGTCCATGATTTATTCAGATTTCCTTAATCCTTACCCAATGCCCCTTTCCTGCCTATGTGTCAGTTTAATTTAATACCCAAGTCTCCTTGGGTTTCTACTGGTTGAATTTCTCAGAGTGTTTTTGGTTTTTAATGAACTTCACAGTTTTTTAAGAGTACTGGTATCTTGTAGAATACCCCTCAGTGAGACTGTATATGGTGTTTTCCTCCGGTTGGGTGGGAGTGGTGTGTGCTGGGGTGGGGGACTGCAAGAGGTGAGGTGCCGGTTTTCATCACACATTAGAAGACTGTGCTTTATCAGTGTGATATGGGATTATTAGTTCTGGCCTTAATCATCTTGCAGTCTTCCTCCCATGTTCTACCCGACGCTGGATACAATGACTTTTCAGACTAAGTGCCTTGTCCTGATTTTATCCTGCCTTGTAGCTCTTTGTAGACAGTCTGATGGATTGCCTGGAAAGATTGCTCGGTGGTTAAGGATGCTACTGTTTTTCCATGGAAAGACTAACAGATTGTAGCAGGTAATGGGAACCAAGAGCCAATGGGCTACACGTTTGCTGCATCCCTGTGTCGCTTCAGATTTCACACTCCTGTGGTGTCCAGTCTTGTCTGCCTTCTTCAGATTTCAGGGTGCTGGTTTGCTCTAAAACCTTGTTATAATGATAGGAGTGGCGATTTCCACTCCTTTTACTTTTTGGAGCTCAAAGGCTAAAAGATTGCCCCAAATACCTTCAAGACCAGAACTCTCTTTTCAATTGAACCTTTATGCAGCAGACATGGCCTCACCACTGTCAACCCAGTCCTACTATTCATGCTGGCTTCCCCATCTGTCCTCACTGAATACCAAAGCTGCCCCATCCTCATCCACCATGTGCTTCAGGGGACTTGTAAGTATCCTGGGTCATTAAAAAGTGGTAGGTCCATGTAGAGCAGTGAGGATGGCACTCTGAAACCTCAAAAACAGTGGGTGTGAGCAGGAGTCTTTTCGTCTGGAAAACCTAACAAAAACAGTGAAGGACATGGTACCAGAGCTTCATCAGACAGCTAGAGGAAAAGCAGCCCATGTGGTACTCCCTCACCCCTAAGGGCTGGTACCCGTCTCATGAAAGGATTCAAATGGTATCCAGGCTGTGATGTGCCTCCCACAAAGCTCCCTAGTGCTATCTAGTCTCCGGACACTGACATCTGGTCCCTGCCCCCAAGTAGGGCTCTATGGGCTCTCTTTCACCAACTAGATCTGGTTCTCCCTAGAACTCCAGAACCACATCCTGTGTTCTTTCTCCAGTCCTCTCCAACCCCACTAGCCTGTATCTAGAGCCATGAAGAGGATCGAGATCACAGTTTGCGGCTTCTGTGGTCCTCTAGAATCTCTATTCTGTTCCCAGCATCCTGAAGATCAGAACGCTTTTCCCTTTGATTAGACTTGACTTCACATAGCAAAAGCTTTGGTTTCCTAAGCTTCACTGTGTAATGTGGGTTTTGACATCCTAAGTTAAGCTAAACACTGAGCTTCTTTTACTTTCAATTTCTGCTCTAACATTACTCTATGAAGCAATCTGGATGCCTTTGGTTAAGAAGGGAAAACAAGTCAGGGATCCCTACAAAGAAGTATTGAAACAAAAAGCAAAGATACAGCATTCTTTTCTGTGTATTCCTGGGTGGTGTGTGTGTACATGTATGTAATCTCAAGTCGGGGGCTTTCAAAGGGTCCAGCACCCTGTATAGTTCTATTTGTCCACAACCTATCCAGTCCGCTCGAACACCCTTACACAGACGACCAAAGGCATCTAACTCAGTGGTCACTTTCTCGTCCCCTCTTTCTTGCCCTGCCAATAACACAGGCTCATCGCCCTCTCTTTCTTGGCCCCCGCCCCCACACATACTTGCTTTGCAGAAACCTACATTCTCAGTCCTCCTGTCTCACAGGCTGCTTCTCATCTCCTTAACCAGGTTTTCTCTGCTCCTCTCAGGAGCCCACTTCTGTCCTCTATGCACAGGCCCTCCCTCCAGAAGGTTCTACAGGGTCACAATGCCAACACCTTCCCTATGCTGACAAGTTACTCATTTTCTCTTGTATCCCCAGCCCAGACTACCTCTGTTCACCTGGACTCATGGACCAAAGGCTTTTATAGCACCATTTCACTAACTATTGAGCTCAACACACCCAACGCCAGAGTCTTCACCGCCCTTCTCCGACCTGCTCATTCTTTTTTTTTCCCAGAATACCACATCTTTGTAAATGGCAATTAATTATTCTGCCTTCCCAGAAGCCTAGTTTCCTTTTCTCCCACACTCTAATCTGCCAGCAAATCCTGTTAGTGTTACTTCATATCTGACTGCTGGTCTGCCATAGGCCAACCTGGTTCAGGTTGACACCAGCTCTGATCAGAGAAGTAAAATCAGTAAAAAGAGAGAGAGAGAGAGAGATGATTATTATTTTAACCAGGTAAAGATGTGTTACTTTTGTTTGTGCTGCGTTTGTTTAATTATGAAAAGATGTGTTGCATTTTTTTCACCTTGCCTGCCTGAGGTGCCTGATGGTCTAATAAAGAGTTTAATGGCCAATAGCTAAGCAGGAGAAAGGATAGCCGGGGCTGGCGGGCAGAGAGAATAAGTGGGAAGAGAGATCTAGGCTCAGAAGAAAAGAAGAGGGAGAGAATGAGGAAGACACCTGGGGCCAGAACCCAGGCAGCTCCTGCCAGCCAGACATAGAGAGAGCAGGAAAGTAAGACGTACAGAAAGGAAGAGGGTAAAAGGCCCCAAGGCAAAATGTAGACAAAGAGAAACAGGTGAATTTCAGTTAAAAGAGCTAGCCAGGTGGCACCCTCGGGAAATTCTCATCCTTGCTCACTATACCATTGCCTCAGCTCTTCTCTTGACACCTGTGACCACTCCCTTTGGAGTCTGGCACCCTGGCTGCCTGGCCCTTTCCCCTCCTCTCATCTTAAGGGGTACCAAGGAAGAAGGAGATGGAGGGCTCCTACGGTTGACTCTCCTCCCCTTCTCTGCACTAGGGACTATAGGAGTTGTCCACGCTCAGCTGGAAGATTTATCCTGAGGACCTGGACATCATGATATGCACATCGTTCACATCAGCTCGACAGTTTGGAAAAACAGTCTGAGTGAGCCGAGGTGACCCTGTTGTAAGTGCTCGCCCTTGCTCCATTTCCGGACATCCCTTCACACCATGTTTACACCTCACCGTGGATAATGGTAGATTCCTGGGAAATGCCAGCCTGAGCCTCGCTCTGGGCTCGGAGGAGGTGAGAGGGCCATGGTGTCTCGGTTGAGAAGCTGCGCCTCCACCCTGGCCCGCTCACAGCAACAGCCACATTTGCCCTTCACAGAATTCTATGCTGTTCCCATCTGAGCCTGCCAGCTTCAGAGGTTAAATCTCCAAGACTAAAGGAAAACGGGGGCTGGAAGAATTTTGGAGGGAGTCCAGGACTGTCTGGGCAAGCCAACCCAAATAATTCAAGCCAGCAAAAATGCGCTTAGACCTGAGCTGGCTGTCTAGACGGTTATGATTGCGCACAGGTAGCTGTATGACCTTGCACTTCATTTGGCCCGTGCTAAACACGCTCAGAGGCACGTGTCAATGAATGGCTTGGTTTGGGTTCCCAAGAAATAGATGGAGAGTGAAGGGTTTCTGCGAAACTAGTTTCTTTGCGATTCTAGGGTCTACTGGCAGGGAAATGGGGAGTGTGGGACAGAGAAGGGGGAGGGGTGTGCTGCTGAGCCGGTTACCACGAAGGGCAATTGGAGCTTTATCCTGAAGTGTGGTTGTGCTGGTTCGAATGTGAATGTTTCCTATAGGCGCATGCATTCGAACACTTGATCCTAGCTAGCAGCATTACTGGGGAAAGGCATGGTATCTTTAGTAAGGTGGGGTCTCCCTGGAGGAAGTGGAGCATTGCAGGTGAAGCCTTGAGGTGTGATAGCTGGGCCCCACTTCCTGTTTGCCCTCTGCTGCCACCATGCCTTCCCCACCATGATGGACTGTGTCCCCTGGAACTGTAAGCTACAAAAACCCACTTCCTCCTCCAAGCTGTTAGGTGCCCAGGATTTTGTCATGGCAATAAGAAAGCAACTAAGACAGTGGGCATCCCACCGTAACGTCTAACGAGAGTGAATGGAAGCTAGGACGGCGTCTAGAGTTTTTATTTTTTCTACCATTGCTGAAGGGCAGATTCAGGAGTCAGGTGTGGTGACCAAGTTTGCAGCCTCTTGGGCAGAGAACAGCAGGTATGTACAGTACAGAGTCTTCAGCATGTGGAGAAAGGAAGTCCACTCACTGTCCATGTCTGCAGCCAGAGTAAAATTCCAAGTTCTCTTAAGTCTATGTCTTGACCATTCACACTCAACCTTAGATTGTTGACTGACCGCCTTCAAGACATGGAAATCAGGAACTTTGCCAGATAACATACCCTGTCGGGAGTCTTTTCAAAATAATTATCACATGTGTTGGGTGCTCACTGTGTGCCAATCACTAAAATTATCTCTTGTCACCCTCACAACAACACTAGGATATAGAAATGATTAATATTACCACTCCTGTCACATGCATGAGTTAGCTGAAACTCAGTGTCCAGGAACTTGCCCAAGACCATACAATGAATGAGGAATGAAGCCAAGATTTAGACTCAGGCTGTGTTACTCCAGAGTTCAAACCTTCCACCGGTGTCCTCACACAGCCTGTGGTAAGGGTCCTTTGGGCAAGGTGTTGGCTTTGCTACCAAAACTATGTGTTGCCAAGCCCCATGGGCCTTATGCGGAGATGTGGTTTATCTACCTGCCTCTTGCTTATTTCAGGTTGACCTCATTGAGGGAGCTGGGAGGAAGTGACTTGGGAGGAGCCACGGCCAAGCTCCTGTGTCAACACTTACACCATGTTCAGAATTTGGGATCAGACCCAGGTAAGTCCAGAGAAAGGAAGTAACTTTCCCATATCCCACCTTCAAGGGTTTGGAGGAGAGAATTGACTTGGTGGAATGCAAGCTATAGGGTGGGTTGCTATTCGAAATGTAGACCGGAAGCCCCTCCTCCTGGTGCTGCTGTACTGCCTCCTGGGGTGGAAGGATCATGCTGAGCACATGTGTTCTTTCCATATTTGATGGCACATCATTGGTTTATAAGTATGTTCTCTCCTTCTGGAACCTCCCATTACCCTATGAAACCATAAACATGAAATGTATTTAACAAATGCACCAAAATGATCAACTAATGAATGAAGAGCACCTAGCATCAAACTGTGGTACCGCTTCTCTTCTTAGGGGGGCTTTGGACTCAGGAAGTCTAGATCCATCAGTTCTAGGCTATGATGACCCCCATGTAGTCTAGAGTGCTAAGACAGGCCCTCTCTACCAGGAGGGATCCTGGGATATCCCAGGGTCCCACTCTACTGCTTCCTGCATTGATCAGCTCGTGTTCCTCGACCCACTGCAAACTTTACCTTGCTCTGCCCTGTTCCTTGAAGGCCCAGTACTGTGACAAATGCTTCTCCCAACAGTCTATTCCTACTGTAGAGCATGGTCAGTTGGAGTTGAATGCTTTGCCTGGGAACTGATATTTTAACAAGGAACTGCCAAACATCCAATGCCTTAGCTCATCATGATAATGATTATAATAACTAATAATTACTTAGTTGCTACTGTATGTCAGACACTATATTCAGAGTTTTACAAGTTTCAGCCTCACACTAATTCTATGACGTCAGTTATTATACTAGACTCACAAATGTCCATTTGATATCTTCCCACCTGCCTTTCACTGGTACCTGAAATCTCAAGACGGGCTGCTATCCAGTCAATGAACCCCTGGTACAGAGCCTGGCTCAGTGGATGCCTGTCTTTCTCAGGAGTAGTGTGGCACAGGAAACACCAGAGGACATATAAAGGGAAGGTGACAGCAGTGTGGCACCGGACCAGCTAATGCTGTGGGCCCCTGGAGCTCAGTATCACAGGGACACTGTGAACGGATACACAGACACGGTTCGGGTTGGCTTCCTACTCCACAGTGAGGGAATTGGATGTTTCTATTAGTTATTCCTCATTACCATGGCAGAATGCACAACACCACCAACCTAAGGAATGGAGGACTTGTTCTGGCTCCCATTTTGGGGTATAGTTCATCACAGCAGCCAGGAGCATGAGGCAGCTGGTCCCAATATGTCAGCAGCCAGGAAGCCGAGGGGTTCACGTTGTTCTTTTTACACAGTCCAGGTCCCTAGCTGGCGGAATGCTACTGCCTATATTTACGGTGAGTCTCCCCATCTTAAATAACCCAGTTTAGACATACCTTCACAGATATGTCCAGAGATTCATCTCCAAAGGGATCCCGGATTCTGTCAATCACAGAGTTCCTAAGGAACCTGTCATCTGTCATGAAGTGGACTGTTCCCAGGGAGCGTCTACTCCTTAGTGCTGCATCTGGCATGGGGCCAGGTAGGCTGGCTGTGGAGAGATACCACAAGTCAAGGGACACAGGTGCTGGCACCCCAGTGCCAAGGCTCCACAAGTAAGGATAAGTGTCTGCTGCAGTGTGTCCCACCAAATGTCTGTGAGTAGTGACGAAGGCCAGAGTGTCTGAGTACTGTTGCTTTGGGGTGCCTGCTGGGATTTCTAGTAGTCCTTGTGATTTCTCCTCGGGCAGAACAATGCAGGCCTAGACCGTCCGGTGGATCTGATCTATCCTAAAGCAAGAAGACGCTGCTTCTGGAGTCCTCAGTTTCCAGTTGCTCAGCCTCCATGATGGCTCGGCCCGTCATTCCTCTGAATCTTCCATCATAGAGTGCCAAGGCCTTGGCAGCAGCCACCAGGAAAGTGAAAAAGTTGGAGAGGGCAGAAGTCATCCAGCCTTTTGTGTCTTCTCACTGGTGAATTCTACCATGACTCCAACCTTGGTAACACAAGCCCAGTGGAAACTATGCAAAGAGCAGGCCCGGATTGAATTCTCTGCTGATGTCTCTTGACTTACAAGTTGAAACTCAGCCAATGAAAATCTTGCCCCCTCCTCTCCCAATTTCTGTCATGAACTGAGTGCTCAATATTTTGTCAAACCATAATTTTTGTTATTTTAAGCCTTCTACAAATCATTTTTTAGAAGATGCCCTGTAAAGGATTGGAGAATAATTTTTCTGTTTATGTTTCCAAAATTATTTCACAGTTTTGAAATCACATAGCTCTAGGTCCCAAGAATCACATGACTTCACTGCTCTTCCACGTGGGTTGCTTGTGCTGGTTTTTATATAACACGACAAATTAGAAAGAACTCTACCCCATGAGCTACATGAATGGGGACAGCCAGAGGGCCTGGGACAAGGAGCTCCTTTAATCCAATTCTCTCTGGAAAAATCTGTTCTCCTCCTCCTCCCCACCCCTCTCCTCTTCTTCCCCAATCTTCCTCCTTCTATTTTCTCTTTCTCTTCTTTCTTTGGTTTCCAAGTGGAACATTCTTAAGGGGGTTTGGGGGTGAAAGGTCTAATATGCTTTGAATTCCAAGACCATGTCTCAGAGAGAATTTGGAAGTTGCTCAAAAAGAAAATCCAAGAAGATTGTCTGTGGCTTTGAGAAAACACAAGCAGGGTTGGGGAGCTCTTGACAGGAACTCCAGGGCAGGGAGGACAATGGTTTCCTTAACTGCACTGTTGCCTCCACCTGAACCCTCGGAGTGGCTGGGGCAACGGACCTTAGCAAAGGGAACTGAACCCCCACTCCACACTGAGGTCAGGAGAGAGGAAAGCAGACTGCAGAGTCTAAACGCCACACTGGGATGAAAACCGAAGGAAGTTACAACCCATGAAGACAACATTATTGCATCAGGCAAGCAGCTTGGACCAGCTGAACACACTCCTCTAGGCAACAGCAGCAGAAAGAATATGGAAGGGCGGAACTATGTGACCTGTGCATAGATGGTACTGTAGCAATTATCAGTGCTTGCTCTTCTCTGATGTGTCTGTGTGGAGTGCATGTGTGTAAATGTGTGTATACATGTGTTTCATTTTTCTTTCTTTTTCTCCCATTTCTAGTCATTCACTGTGTAATACAAAATGTGGCCAATATGTGGCATTTGATATATTGGTGTTTATTTTACTGGATCTTAAAGGGGTTGTGATCACTGTGAGCAGTGATCGCCTGAAGACAAATGGGTTGGTACATATGGATTATCAAGGAAATATCTAGATAGCTAGGAGAGGGCTAGCCTGGTCTCATTTGATAGCCACCTTGTGATAGGCACGAGCATGATTTTCAGTTTCTTTATTTAGAACTTAAGCACAGAAAGGAAAAGTATAGCCTGTTGGGGCTGGAGAGACGGCTCCGGGACTAAGAGTGCTCGCTGTTCCTGCAGAAGACACAATTCAATTTCCAGTGCCTGCCTAAGGCCACTGACAATGCCCTATAACTCCATATCCTGCAGATTGGGGCCCTCCTCTTGCCTCTGTGGCTACCTGCACACATCTCTCTCTCTCTCTCTCTCTCTCTCTCTCTCTCTCTCTCTCTCTCACACACACACACACACACACACACACACACGCACACACACACACACACACACACACACACAACTTTCTTTTAGTGTTTTAATTAGAAGAAGAAAAGATGCATACCAAATTAGTAAAAGATAATGATCTGAATCACTCTGCTGTCAACGCTGAGGTGCTTCGAAGAGTCACAGGATTCTGTCTCCTTCCCTCTTCAGCCTCCTTCCAGTTCAGAGCTGTACAAAGCTGTTCAAGACTTTGGAGGTAGAAGTAAAGCCAGGCCCATCACTCTCCGCTGGTCCCCATCACAGTCAGTTATGGTGCTAGACAAACATCACCGATGAGTCCAAGCTTGCCCTTCACACTAGCTCACCTTTGCTTTTCATCTGGCTCTTATTCTTGACAGCTAACCTAGTGAACATTTTCAGCCAGGGACTCAGACATCAGTAGCTACCCAGAGGGACCGCCTTTCTGTAGATCCCTGGATGAACTAGTAATCCTATAGCTGCCCATCACAAAAATGGATGCTCTGGTTTCTAACTCTTTATTCTTATTACTCTTTTCCCCCACCCCTTCTGCTTCCCACTTCCTCCCATACTTGTGGAACTGCTAATCCCCATAATATTCCTTCTGACTCCACTCTCCTAATTCACCTCTGACTGATGGAACTCACAATTCAGATAAAATCACCAAAGTCTTTATGATAGAAATAGTCATCTAAGGTTCCTGCATCTGCAGAGCAAGACCAAGATGTCTGCAGTGGGAATGCAGAACAAAATGACCTTCTATGGGGACTGAAAGAGGACCAGGGATAAGCAGAATCCTCCAGGTCCTCATTTTAAAGGTCACTGCTCTTATATATTATCCTCACTAAAGC
This sequence comes from Peromyscus nudipes, assembly GCA_902168325.1. Lineage (NCBI taxonomy): Eukaryota > Metazoa > Chordata > Mammalia > Rodentia > Cricetidae > Peromyscus > Peromyscus nudipes. The sequence goes on from CABHPH010133621.1 coordinate 41,407, forward strand.
ATCCAATATTTATGGTTACGTTCTGGCTGGGATTCTTTTTCGCCCTCTGAAGGATGCCAATCATGCCTAGCATTTGCCAAATAGAGACACACAATCTGGTGGCTAAGACATGGGTTTCATAACCAGCCTTCCAAGAACCCAAAGGAAAGGCATAAGTGGACCATAAATTTGATCCCTTCTGAATGGCCCCAGTTGACCTCTGACCCTTCTCACTGTAGCCTTTCCAGCCTTGGCTATGGCACTCATATTTCTGGTCTGGTCTGGTTTGCAGATTTCCATGTGGTCTCAAAGCTGTGTGATTCCCCTTCCCCAATGGCTGCCTTTCATTTTTCTAGTCAAAACCTAGCTGGTCTGTCTTATGGTGTGTTCGGCCACCATCAAAGGACACGAACTCCACACCACAGATATAGAAGCCAACTCGTAAAGGCAAAGCTTGGTTAGATTTCCAAGCCTTCCATTCCTGAACAACACATACATGGTGTGTTTTTAGGATGCAAATGTCCTAAGCATGATGTCAGGGATATGAGTTGCTAAGTCAGCTTTTAATGTAAGGACAGAAAAAAAAAAAAAGGAATTCTGTGTTCAGCTAGAAATAGCCTTGAACACATAGCTTTCCCTTTACTATCACTTAGCTTTGCAGATGGGCCAGGAGATCAGAGGGCAGTTAATTGTTTGTAATGTTTCTGAAATAGAACCCTACATTACGATCTGTCCCAGCCATTGTTTCAACTTCTTGGTGTCACACATTCCTTTTCGGAAAACCATGCCTCAAGAAATGGGCTTTTATCGTCTGTGGTGTTTGGAGGACAGACAGAAGCAGATACACTCTAGATTAGCCAGGATTCTCTACCGGAACAGAGCCAATAGAATGAACACTTATTACAAAGCAAACCTAATATATTGACTTACGTGATTAATGCTGGCTGGTACAACAAGTGCTATCTACCTGAAGGAGTGGCTGGGAACCCAGAAGCAGCCCAGTCCAAAGTCTGGACACACTGAGGAAGGTGGCCTCACAAACAGAAATCATGATTCTCTCTTCTGGTCCTGAGGTCTCTGTGACAGAAGATGGGATGGTGACATCCTCCTACTGGGATTTTTATCCATAAATCATTTGTTCACCTCCAGAACAAGAGCTAAGGAGGCCTGAGGCCGAAGTCCTCATCTCAGAGGCATGCATCCATCTCCTCTCTGCACCCCGGCATCGAGACCAGCTGCTTGTCTTGTGGCCATGACAAAAAGCTTGACATCAGCCTCCTAACCGAGGACGTAAGGGTTTACTCTGGGTTACAGTTCCTGGGGACACAATTCATCATGGCAGGGATGCACACAGCAGGAGCAGCAGGTGGCTGGTCACACTGTGTTTGACCAAGAAGCCAAGACCACATGTGCTCATCTCCTCTCTTCTTTAATGTGGCCCATGGTATGGTACCACCCACATCCAGGGTGGTCTCCCTACCTGAATTAATAATCTAGAAAACCTCTTAAACATATGCCCAGAGATTTGTTTCCATGGTGACTCTAAATTCCATCAAGTTGACACTGACATTAATGATCCCAGAATCCTTAATTTAGGTGGGGTCATCCAGACTCCGAGGCGTTTCCTACGTCCAAAAGACCCAGCTATTCACAATCTGACATGTACGGTGCTAAGGAAGCCAAACAACGTTGGGATAAACTTTCCAGACAGCGTTCTATATCTGGATCCCAGCTAGAAGGCGCCTGAAAAGTAATATTATCTAAGCAGAAAAAATCACCCTGAGGAGGTTTTCCTAGGCTGTTTAATTTCTTTGCTGACAACTGTTCAAATCTCATCCCAAATCCCTTTTCTCCCGTCAAATGCATCTTTTGGCCCAAATCTGTAAGCAGTTTCTCTGATGCGGAATGACTTCTACAGCCAAGCCAATGAGTCAGTTTTCAAGTCTTTTCAAATCCAAAGTGATATGCTTCCAGAAGCTTCCAACAACACCCTTAGGATGTGTGAATATCCAGTTAAGCATACACTGGAGGAGACATGTGTAGAGATATGTTTCTCTGCATTCGTACTGTCTCCGTTTTAGTTCAGACACTTGAGGGAGAGGGAGGATCCTGTCAGGATGGTTCTCCAATCCTGCCCCAAGGGAATTTAACAAAGCGCTCGCTCACTAAGAAGAGATAATGAACTTGCATAAATGACATGCTGCAAAGGTAATATGTCAACAAAGAGAAAGACAAGTTGTGGGTTTAGGGTTCTGTTTTGTTTTCAATTTATTTTTATTGTGCGTGCATTGGTGTTTTACATGCGTGTGTGTCTGTGTGAGGGTGTTGAATCCTGGAGTTACAGACAGTTGTGAGCTGCCATATGGATGCTGGGAATTGTACTCGGGTCCTCTGGAAGAGCAGTCAGTGCTCTTAATCATTGAGCCATCTCTACAGCCCTACAGGTTCAGTTTATTATTATTATTATTATTATTATTATTATTATTATTATTTTGCTTGTGTATGTTATGTGTGCATATGTGTACATGTGCTCATGGGTGTGTGGACACATGTGTATGGACAGTCACAAGTGCACTTGTATGTGCATGTGTGTGGAAGCCAGAGGTTGATGGCAACATCTTCTCTAGTCACTCTCTACTACTTACTCAAGCAGGGTCTTCCATCTATCAATTCTCCTAAACTATCTACCAGCTTGTCCCTGAGATTTCTCTGTGCTGGCCTCCCCCAGGTTCTGGGAGCATAGACAGGTAGCCATGTTTACATGCCATGCTCCCCATGCAACTCTTGCATAAGTGCTGGGGATCTTAATGCTTGCCCTCACATGTGTGACCCGAAGGGCTTTGCCCACAGCGGTCTCAGTGTTATAAATCACTGGCTGAGTGACCGTGAGCAGCCAGCCTCCCAAATGGCAGTCCTGTCCTGCTTGCTGCAGAGAGCAGCCCCCACTGCATACTTACACCACACAGCTAGCTGTAAGCAAGCTCAGCTGACGGCAGGTGACGTGATAATGTGTACAGTCTTAGCTACACGTACACCCTGTGAGACTGGGGACCCCGGCATGTCAGAGATGGTAGTGATGAAGCTGGAAATGTCCAGCCAGCCTGGCTGGCTGTCACTCCTCTTCTCCCCGCAATGTCCTGTGTTTGTGCCAGCACAGTCACATGGAAACCATGTGTCCGACGAACAGAAGTCTCGTCCAGAGACTGCACTGCTGTCCCCAGCCGTGATGCAAGGCTTAGCAGAAGACAGCGCTGTCAGGCTCTTCGTTTCTCAGCAGCTTTGCTCTGAGGTCTCTTTCCCATCTGTCCCTGCCTTGAAGATGCTTGTTCACACCCAGCCTGCTTCCTGTCTGGATCCCTGCCACCGTGTGCTGTCTGACTTCCTGTCCCCTGTCTGCTGACTCTCCACGGTGCCAAAGGGGCAGGGACAGCACCTTTCAGCTCCATGCAGAACAGCCTAAGTGCTGTACCCCCAGCCTTTCTGTGGAGGGAAGAGGGGTTCTCCCTGAAAACGCCTTCTGTATTGAGCTCCACGTCCTCCATCTTCGCTTCCCAGATCTTGCAATTTGTTTTCTTTCTTCCTAACATGTCCTGCTGAAAGCAAACGCCCAAAGCAACTGCTCCACCTCCCTGCCTTTTTTTTTCTTGTCATTTAACATGAATCAGTGTGCTCTGTTTCTCAAAACTAAAAGCCACATATAATTAAAACTCCAGCACAGCAAAAAATGATTTTGAGGTTTGGCACCACGTCCTGGGAGATTAGCACAGAAGGATGCACTCACCCTGCACACCCCTGCAGGGGAATGCTGCCATTCAGAAACGCACCTCAGTACTGAATGTTCTGATCTTTGCTCAAAAGCCATGCAGGAGTCTTGCCTTGCCCTTCTCCCCACACATCCAGCTTTCCCTTCCTGAACCTGGACTCAAATTCCTTTCTTTCTGACCATCTGGTCTCCTCATTTTAACTTGGCCAAGCACAGTTGGCAAGCCCCCCTCCCACTGGGAGGGCACAAAGGAAGAAAAGAGGACCCGAAACGGGCCAATCTAGTCCCAGACTTCAATTCTATGGTACTTAACGTGCAATAAACCGTCAAAGTGACGACCCAGGGCAATGTGCCCCAAGCCACACTTTTTCAAAACGAAAGGCGGAGGAGAAAGAATTGAGAATAAATAGTCCTGGAGCTTTGGGAAGAAGTGACTGGGAACTGTTTCCCACCATCCCCTGCAGTCATGGCTGGCAGCACTAGTTTTTCTCTTCAGCTGACAGACAGGAGCTGACTAACAGGGCAGTGAGCCCCAGTCACCTCTCCCTCCATCAGAAGCCCTTCCAGACTGGACACCCGGTGCCCCCTCTCCCCTGTTTGAGAATAGAAACAGAGCAAGAACGTATTCAGCCCGTCATTGATCTCCATTGATGCCCGATGTCCCTGCCAGTGTTTGAGTTTTCCACAGCTTTAAACAGCAGACCAGTCCCTAATGCCATTGAATGTCTGACAATAAAAGGCAAATGTTAACAGAGAGAGCCCCCGGCAGAGTAGGAGTGTGACAGCAGCCAACAAAAGGGAACCCAGGTAAAGGGTGCAGAGTCCCAGGGAAAGGGACTGCTGTTTCTGCAGAGTCGTTCCTGCTAAAGTCATGTTTGAGCTTCTAGATATAACAGGCTGGGGGCTGAGGGGAACGGGCCTCTGCAGACACAGCCAGAGGAAAGCCCGTGACTCACCAGAGTAATCCAGGGAGGGTGGTAAGAAATGGGGTCAGAGAGGGAGCAAGGACTAGACCCTCCGAGTCTTGAGGGCTGCTGCAAAGGCCTTGGCTTTTAGCCTGCATGTGAGTGCTAGCACAGTTTTAAGCAACGTAGACTAGAACTGACTTAATATGAAAAAGTTGTTCTGGCAGAGAGGGCACACTGTTCCCTCATCTCCATTTCTCTCCCCTTCCTTATAACAGGAAACCCACACTTTCAGCTAGACACATGGCATCATTAAGGACTTTACGTCCCTGCTCACCCTTCAGGCAGCATAAGCTGTGGAGCTAAGTTCCGACAATGGTTGGTGCTCCAAAAATTCATCGCAGCTTTTCATCGTTTTCTTCTCTGTTTTGCCCTTCATCTTCAGCCTGGAATGCAGATGTGATAGCTGGATCTTTACCTGTTATGGTGGACCGTGAAAGCAAGGGTCACCCCCCTGGATGGGACAATGGGAAGCTTGGACCAGGTCCTTGGGACAGATCCGTCAGTTCCAGCCTGTTAAGGCCACCTCCAGGCAGTCATCTCTGTTTCTGGTAGTGGAGTCCTAACTGGTATAATCTTTCTGGCTGCCATTTAGAGAATAAAATATAGGGACAGCCAAGGCAAAAATAGGGCTAATCTCTCATTTGTGACTAAGAACAGCAAGAGTTGAAAAGTTCAATGAAGCCCGTTAGGATTGTGGTTTCAAATACTGGTGTGCCTATATTTAAATCCTGCCTCTCGAACATTCTAAATGGTGATTTCTTAGCCTGCCTGCCTGGCTTGCTCCTGGGTGGGGTAGTGATGCAACACCACCTGCCTCCAATGACTGTGTGTGCCTGAAACGGGTGCTGAAAGACAGCGGGCTGGCTGCAGATCTGCAGTCATCCACCTGTGGGAACGCCTTTCCTCTTCTCTAGCCGAGCCCTCACCCTGCCCTTCCTCCTGTAGTGGACAGTGGCTGTCATGCTCCTTGAAGGGAAAACACTTCTTTAGGAAGGAGGTAAAGAGGGAGACAGAAAGAAAATGTAGTCTATGGACGAACCTTCCAAGTCCCTGGGTTTACTTCACAGGCCAAGGTGTGGGTAGTAGCCTCAAGTTCTGAGAGGCGGCGGTGAGGCACCTGCTGTGGCCAGGGGATGAAGATGCTCAAGGCTGCAAGCCGTCTGTCCCCATGATGGCCCCTTTCTACTTTCCTGTTTCCTTTTCCTTCCAAAGCAGAAATTCAGAACAGAAGTCTTGGTTAATCACCTAGTTTCTAGGCAATTTTTTTCTTGGAGTGACACAATGTTTTATTGTCCTGGCAGGATGCTCAGACACTGTGTGGAGGGAATTTCCAGCTATGTGTGTGACATGTGTATGTTGTATTTTTGTGGTGTATGTTTATGCTGTGCATGGTGCATGTTATATGTGTACGTAGTATATATATGGTTAGTATGTATGTGGTATGTGTGTATGTGTGTGTATGCATGATGTGATGAGGTATATGTATGTGTGTGTGTATGCATAGTGTATATGTATATGTGGGTGTTTGATGTGGTGTATGTAGGGTGTATGTGGTTCATGTAGGGTGTGTGTTTTGTGTGTGGTATGCTCATTTTATATATATATATATATGTATATATATGTACACACACACACACACACACATATACATGTGGTGTGTGTATGATGTCCACAGTACCAGTGTTTGTGTTGGGGAAGGTGCTCAGTCGTCATTCCTTTGGTCTCTCTTGCTGTTCTGTGTTGTTTATTTGAGCTCAGGCTTTGGAATGCAAAGCAGCAGCAGTCCGTGTCCCGTGTTTCCCTTTTGGTAGCAGATTCTCTTCCTGATTGTGCTTTGCTCCCACTATTATTAAAATGGATTGGCTTCCTCTCACAACAATAAGTGTAATAATAACAGGAAGTGGCCCCGAATCACCGAGTAATAAAAATAGAGTCAAAAGGGAAGCAACAAGACCCAAGAACATATTTAAATATGTTTATTTAAAGCTGACAGACTTTCCATCCCATCTCCCGCTCTGGCCATCGGCCCCCTGCTTCAGAAGCTGAGAACTGACTCAGAGAACAGCAGTCATCCATGGGGAGGCTGATGGGAGCCTGAAAATATTCAGCTTTTTTTTTCTCCTGTTATTAGAGACTCATCAAACTCTAGGTATCAAAATTTAGAGAACAAAGTTTCTCCTCGAAGAGCAGCTGTCTTCTGCATAACAGCATTATTTTCCTAGACGTGTTGGCTGGGGTGAACTAACACCCAGCATCGCTCCTTGCACTGAAGACTCTGAACAGTTCTAACTGACTGGGCCGAAATTCTCTGCCCCAGTGAGGCCCTGATTGGTTTGTCCCAGGAACTTGTCCCTTTCTCCACTCACCACTCCAGGACTTTGCAGTTGGGACAGCACCACAGAAACCCCTCTAGGCTTCAGCTCTCAAAGAAAGTCCTGTTTTTGTTCCAGTGTCTCCTCCTGGGCCTCTAGGCTCAAGTCGACATTGTTATTCCCTCACGATTCTCTTCACTACGGTCCCTGCTGCTCACTGTGGAGTGTGAATGCCTTTGACTTTGCAAGCCGATAACCATGACCTTGACTTTGCCTTGAGGTGGCGGGCACATTCAGTAGAAAGGAAAAAAGGATGTTTAGAGTCAGAACTCGGACCACTTGACTACATTACACACAGTACCTCACCCCACCTCCACCTCTGTCTCTAATCATGAAAGGTCAGAAGCAGGGATCCGACCTAGTGTGAGGAATTGTCAAACCACCAGGGACTCACAGGAACACAAGTGAGTGAAGAGTCTAGCTACTAGAATTGGTCAGGCGTGGATACACAAAAAGCCCTGATTCCCACCTCTGTGTGTGTGTGTGTGTGCGCGCGCGCGCGCACACACGCCTTTGTGTTTAACGGAAGACCAGAACACGAAATCTAAGTCGGAGCTCCCAGCGAGCCAGTGTGAGCATGCTCTGTTGGCCTATTTATCCAACAGAACTGGTGCACTCAGTGAGCATGTTTGATTAATAACAACTGCCCACAGGGTCACACACAGTACAGAGACGAAGCTCCTGAGGGGTCATCCCTGAACATAAAGGCTTGTTATTAGGTGAGCCATCTGCTCCTGTCTCTGTGGCCAATTAGGTCATCATTAGACTCGGTCAGCAAGTGTGGCTAGGGGAGCGGCACCCCTGAGAGGAGACATTAACACCTCCATCACTGTCCATAAATCAGGGCCGCCTTGCTTGTCTGAGGCCATCTGAGCAAACACCTCCCTCTGGGGTTCCAGCCAGGGATCTTTTCACTTTCTGGAATGAGACATAGCCAGGGTGGCTGTCCAAACACCCTGACACCTGGGATGGAGGACATCTTCAGGGCAAAGGTAATGCGATCTGGGGAAAGTTTGATGCCAAAACTTGTGTGTGTGTGTGTGTGTGTGTGTATGTGTGTGTGTGGTGTGCTCCCACCCCCGTGCTGTGCACTGAATGTGTTTCTGTTTGTGTCTGCATATGTATGCATGTGTGCATGTGGGGGTCTGTGCATGTGTGGGTGCGTGTGTGTGTGTGTGTGTGTGTGTGTGTGTGTGTGTGTTTCCTTCCTAATGAAATACACAGGAGTGGTAGAGATTTGTTAGTCAGATAACGAGGGGGCAGGGAATGGAGATGCATCATATGGTCACAGTCCTGTGAGTCCACAGACACTTTCCTCTGAACTTGCCTTCTGTGTTCATGGAGTTCAGCTCACACCCTCCGGGTGCTGGAGTCCTTGCTTTCTTTACACTATTCCAGTCACTCTGGCCCCTTCAGATTCTCCCACACTCAGGCAACTTCCCACCTCATGTCCTCTGCACCTGGTGCACTCTCTCTTCATGGAATCTTCTCCCCCGGGTCCCCCAACCACTGGCATTCTCGCTTGAATCCAGGCATTGTTCAAATGCCCTGACCTTGGAGGCCCTGCTGACAGAGAGGCTGGGATGGTTAATCGCCACTGAATGACCTGGGAGACAGGGCTCTGCATACTAGTGGAAGATTATCCTGATTAGATTAATTGAGGTGGGAGACTCTCCCACTGGGATGGGCACAATCCCTTGGGATAGGATCCCTGTATAATAAGCAGAGTGTGAGCTGAGCGTTGGAATTCACAACTCTGTTTCCAGACCATGCACTGATGTGACCAGCTGCCCCAAGTTCCTGCTGCCTTGATTTCCCTGCCGGGATAGACTGTGCCCTTGGCCTATGGACCAGAATAAACCTTTCCTCCCCTAAGTCGCTTCTGTTGGGGTATTTCCTCACAGCCACAGAGAAGGAACCGACACAGCTAAAATCTTTACTCTGCCTTCCAACCTTCTGGTCTCTGCTTTGCTTCTCCGTTCTCCACGTTATCTGGTGTCTCTTATCTAGATCTTTGTTATCAGTGTTCCCCACCACAGTTCAGGCCCCATAATGCAGACATCTTTCTGTGTCTACTACTGAATCCCCATAACCTAGAGCAGTGTCTAGGTTTTTTACTAAATAGCAGTGTTTGTTTATTTACTAAAGAAATACATGTATTTTTATTTTTATTTTATTTATTTTATTTTATTTTATTTTATTTTATTTTATTTTATTTTATTTTATTTTATTTTTTTACCGGAGCTGAGGACCGAACCCAGGGCCTTGCGCTTGCTAGGCAAGCACTCTACCACTGAGCTAAATCCCCAACCCCCAATACATGTATTTTTATTTTGAAACTTGATTTTCCCACATTAGAAACATCACACAGAGCTTCCAGAATTACTGAATATTATCCCATTGTTATGTTTTGAATGTGAAATGCTCTCCACAGACCTACATTTTGAACAATTGATCGTGCCCTGATGATATTGTTTGGGGGTGTTGTGGACATTTAGGGTAGGCGGTCTAACCAGCAGTAGAAGACTTCTAGGGGCCTCCGAGGGTTGTACACAGCTTGGCTCCTGGCTCTTTGCTCCTCTCTGCTGTGGAGGTATGACCAGCTGCACCATGTTCCTACCACTGCAAACCAGGTGGATCCAGCCACTGTGCTTGCCCACCACGCTCGACTGTGTTCCCTTAAACTGTGAGCTAAACCAAATCCTTTCTCCCCTAAGCTATTTCTGTCATCGGTTCTAGAAAAGTAACTGAGGTATCAGCAGACTTTTTAAAAAGACTATGTCATGGGGACTTCTGAGTAAGACTCTGTGACCCATGAAGGAGAAGAGTCAAAATAAGAGAAACAGGCAAGAAACAGACAGAAAATCCAGAAATTCACAAAGGCTGCAATAAAAGAGCTGAAAAGTATAGAGAGAAATACATGTAGGGTGCCAAAAGACCAAGTCAGCCAAGCCAAACTCAACTTGAGCTGTACAGCTTCCTGATATGGGAGGAGAAACCCAGCTTCATCTACAGGAACCCAGCACCCCTGGGGCAGCACCCTGGCAGTGCTACCCCCAGTACAAGCCCACAACGCTCATCAGCCTCAAACCCTGTTGCCAATCACGGTGGAACAGATGGGTCAGTAGTGGAGAGCAAGCTCCTGCTGTCACTCTGTGTAGTTCAGAGGGCAGAGCACCATCATGAGAAGGAACCTGCTGCTGTGGATATCACTCTGTATCAATAAAGCGCTGATTGGCCGGTAGCCAGACAGGAAGTATAGGCGGGACTAACAGAGAGGAGAATTGAGGGAACAGGAAGGTAGAGGGGAGACTGGCTGGAGCCGCGGCCAGGAGAAGGAAGATGTAAGGTACCGGTAACCCACGAGCCACGTGGCAAAGTAGAGATTAATAGAAATGGGCTAAATATAAGAGTAAGAGCTAGACAATGATAGGCCTGAGCTAATGGCCAAGCAGTTTAAATAATGTAAGCGTCTGTGTGTTTATTTTATAAGTGGGCTCGGAGACTGACGGGACTTGGGAGCTGGAGACTGGCGGGTGGCAGAGATTTGTCCTGACTGTGGGCACGGCAGGGAAAACACCAGCTACAACCTGCTGCTTCCAGCTGAGCTGCCCTGGGGACCTGGGAAGTGAAGCAACCACTGTCAGGAATCTTGACGATGTCTGAAGGTGAGACACCTCTGAGAGTCAACTGGGGATGAGGACCAGGTTCTGACACACTAAAACGAGGGTAACAGGAGATTCTTGGCTCACGTCGTGAGGTGCACTGGGGAAGGTGATTTTGCCCTGAGCGGCCAGGAATAGGTCTCCTCTACTAAAAATAACTTTGAAGTTTGCTATGCATAAGCCCAAGGTCACCTCATGGGTCAAGGCTAGAACCAGCTCTCGGCTGTGCCCTGCCACAGAGCCCAAGAACTCTGAAGTATTCATGGAACACTGGGCATCTGCAGATGCCTTCCTTCTGCGTGATGAGCAACAGGAAGGTCGGGAAGTACAGTGACAGGTCCCCCACCTGTACAGAGCTCAATGCTGCAGCTGCTTCTTCAACTCCCAGTATGCTTGGGAACATCCTTCAGCTAGCGCTAACCTAGAGGGAGGTACCATCTGGGAAGACTGGCAGGTTGGAGAAGCGTAGTGGGAAGTTTCTCAGTCCTGCCTATCCCCACAGTCCAGACGAATTTCTCCCACCCGAGCTCTCACAGCCACTTATAAAATAATCACTCAGAGGCTTATATTAATCACAAACCATACGGCCTATGGCTCAGGCTTCTTGCTAGCCAGCTCTTGCATCTTAACTCTCAGCCCATTACTATTAATCTGTTTTGCCACGTGGCTTTGTGGCATCCATTACCTGTTCTCTCACATCTTGCTTCTCCTGGCGGTGGCTTGAAGTGTCCCCCTGACTGAGCCTTTCTTCTCTCTTTATCTCTCTTGTATTTCCTGCCTGGCTCCACTCTGCCCTGCCATAGGCCAATGCTGCTTTATTTATTAGTCAATGGGAGCAACACATATTCACAGCATACAGAAAGACATCCCACTACCCGAGAGAATGTTGGGCTTCTAAGACACTCTGTTTGGAAGTTTGTCTTCTTCTTGGCACAAAATGGCCTACTGGACAAAGGCCCTTGCCTCCACTGCTGACAGTATGCACGCTGTCCTTTCCAGATGAGCACGACACAAGGAAAAGCTACTACTGAACCTTGCCAAGACAGGGTAAGATAATCTTTCAAAATTTCTGCTTCTGAAAATGGTCTGTTAGATATTCTAGGCCTGTAGCCAAAATGGATGCCCCAATGGTGCTGAGAAACTTTGGGTGACTGTCCAGGCTGCCAGCTGTCTCTGGGTATTCTCGCAATTTTGCGGAAATTGCTTGCTTGCATTTCCTGTTTTCTCAGGTATTATTATATTCCTTCTCGGGTCTTTGATAGACTTGAAGACTAAATAGTTACAGTTGTAATCCTCTCATATCTTAGCCAAGTACATTTCAGATAATAAAGTTAGATTCTTTAGGATAGGACAGCTATTAGGACAATCTCTGTAACATGCCCTTTACCTGTGATCTGGACATCTCTGGATTTTAGTATGTGTCTCTTGTTTGGTGTTATTCGTGCTGGTTGTATTTCTATTTTTGTCTATGTTATTACCTTTCCTTTCTTATGGACAATACTTGATAATCATTCCTATTGTATATAGTTTTATGTTAGGTTAGAAATTTCTTATTTAGACAAAAGGGGGAGATGTAGTGGATACCTGTTCTACCTACCTATGACCTTGAAGTACCTGCCCCTGGGGCTACCCTTAAGACCTGAGACAAACATACACTGGCCTCTTCTCTCCCTCATGGGCTTGGATGGCAGACTGACTCAGAACAGCATAGAACAATACCTCAGCCTTCCAGGACCCTGCGACGATTCTCCTATTCTGTTTTAGTGAGTTTTCTTTCATAATAAATCCCCTTTACTCTTTAAGCAGACTCTCATGGATTTCTTGCTGTAGAGAAGCAGTCTTTCTCACAAACTGGGAAGCAAAGTGTGGCCATCAGATATCCCATATGCAAAGAAGGATGCTTCTAAAAGGAAGAAGACTCTGGTGAACATGAGGCACTTGACCAGTACAAGCTCAACACAAGCATAAGCTGTAAGAAAGACAGTCCACACACAAGAAAGAAGTCCACACACAAGAAAGAAGTCCACACACAAGAAAGAAGTCCACACACAAGAAAGAAGTCCACACACAAGAAAGAAGTCCACACACAAGAAAGAAGTCTACACACAAGAAAGACAGTCCACACACAAGAAAGACAGTCTACACACAAGAAAGACAGTTCACATACAAGAAAGACAGTCTACACACAAGAAAGACAGTTCACATACACGAAAGACAGTCCACACACAAGAAAGAAGTCTACACACAAGAAAGACAGTCCACACACCAGAAAGACAGTCCACACACAAGAAAGACAGTCCACACACATGAAAGACAGTCTACACACCAGAAAGACAGTCCACACACATGAAAGAAGTCCACACACAAGAAAGACAGTCCACATAGAAGAAAGACAGTCCACACACATGAAAGACAGTCCACATACAAGAAAGACAGTCCACACACATGAAAGACAGTCCACACACAAGAAAGACAGTCCACACACAAGAAAGACATCCACACGAAAGGTGTCCACACAGTCAATGGCTGTCCCTACCTGTCCCACCCGCACACCTGGCAGTCTCCAATACTCAAGGGCTGGAACGAAGCTGTTCCAGTCCTTTGTCTGATTTTTGTTGTACTTTTTGCTCTTAGGCTGTTTCCCTACTCCTAAGTTTTAAAAATTGTACTTTCAGTATAATTGAATTTATCACGTGTTTAAAACCCTTATAGTCCCTCCACATCGTCATCGCTCTCACACTGCTCCTTGCTGGGTGCTCAGTAGTCTTTCCCCACCCACCCCACCCTTTTTAGAATCTTTTTCTGTCTTGGTCCCGCCCCTTTTTTCTTTCTAGCACACTGTTAGCAGTGTTTTGACTTTATCCTTTTAGTGTTTTTAATTGATTTAATCTTTTTATTTTTACTTACCTTCTTACACTCATTTAAATTTGGTTACAAACTTTCTCATTATCAGGAAATGTTTCTCTCTCTTTTTTAAATTTTTATTCTTTTTTTAAAATTTATTTTATGTGCATTGGTGTGAAGGTGCCAGATTCCATGGAACTGGAGTTATAGACAGTTGTGAGCTGCCATGTGGGTGCTGGGAATTGAACCCGGGTCCTCAGGAAGAGCAGCCAGTGCTCTTAACCACTGAGCCATCTTTCCAGGCCCAGTGTTTCTCTTTTTTGTTTGTTTTTTACTTTTCTGATCTCTTCCATCCTTCATCAGGTTTTCTCTGCTCCTTTTCTTCTTTTTCCTTTCTTGTTTGACCCTCCTTCCCCTCTGCTTTCCCCGACCCCCTGGCTTTATCGTTTATCTCACTCGTTTACTGTTTCCACATTTACCCTAGATAATTTCTACCTGTACAGCATGTTCTGCGTCAGTCTGTCCACTTCCTGTTCTATGACATGTGATGTGTGTAACCATCATTCTGCATCAGTCTGTCCACTTCCTGTTCTATGGCGTGTGAATGTATCCAACCATCATTCTGTCTACTTCCTGTTCTATGGCATGTGATGTATCCAACCATCATTCTGCATCTTGCTGTTGCATCTGTCCATCTTCTCTTCCCTGACTGGTACTGGGACAGCCCCAAGGGCATGTGGCTCTCTAGGAAGACCCCCATCTGAGGCTGCAAGAGATGTCCAAACCAACAGACACACAAATCACAACATAGAAACACACAGGGCATGAAAGAAGCAGGCCATGTGACTCCTCCAAAAGATCAGAACCCCCAAGGACCAGACCTTGGGCTTAGAGGCAATGACAGAGCTGTTTATACACCATCTACTGGTTTGCTTTTAAGTAAAACTATGTCTGAATTATTTGGATTAATTAGATTAAGATCATTTTCAATATGACAATAAATACTGAATTCTGAAAATGAAAAAAAAAAGACTATATCACATTTCCACACTATGGCTCCCATGATGCAGGCAATGAAAGATATCTGCCCAACCAGCAGGGGGCCTCTTATCATCTGTGGGGCCCAATGCAGTGAGTGTCCTCACATGTGACTTTATGCCAGTTTTTAGGTCTGCAGAAAGGCAGCAGGTATGGATAGACACAGACACACTGCAGGATGGATTTTGTCCTCCCCCAATTTATACATTGAGATCCTCACCTCTCAGCCCCTAGAATATGGTTGCATTGAAGATATGACCACTAACGAGGTAATTAAATTATGAACAAGCTGTTATGGTGGGCCAATCTAATCTGGCTGACGTTCTTTTAAAAAGAAGAAATTTGGTACTCAAAGAGGCACAAGGGATGTTCACAGGAAGGAAAAAAAAAAAAAAACTATGGAGAAAATGGCCATATGAAAGCCAGGTCAGGAGATGCCAGAAAAAAAACTTGAAATTGAACTTCTAGCCTCTGGAACTATGGAAAAATATTTCTGTTGTTTAAGCCAGCCAGTCTGTGGTATTCTGTTACGGTGCCCCCAGCAAACTAGCAAAATAGGTTGAGTACAGTGATACTAAAATATCCTTGAAAATGTACTTGGGGATTGCTAAACTATTTTTATTACATATCAAAGATTAAAATTTTCCATGGAGACACCTCTAAAGCAAAAATGGAATTCATTAAATACATATGAATCAATAGTGAAACATTTATCTAATCGTATAATTTATAAGCCAGGAGTGTTGTTAGCACATGCCTCTAATTCCAACCCCCGGGGTTGCAGAGACTGGGAGTTCATGAGCATCTTCATCTACATAGTAAATTAGAACCCAACCTGAGATACAGGAGATTCTATCACACACACACACACACACACACACACACACACACACGCACGCACGCACACACACACACACACACACACACAAATAATATATAACAGCCAAACAAATCAACATGGATTTCAAAGGTCTGGTAATTTAGGAGTCTATTGAGAGCACATTTAATTACCCCTCTTCTTCATCTACTTTTTAAAATCTTAATTAATTGAACTGATAGTTAGTAAGCAGTAACTTATTTTACACAAGTTCCTGTGCAATGAATGAGAGAGATAGCCCTGCCATCATAGAACTTTAAAAAAAAGAGTTAAGGTAACTGATAAGTTGGATACAGCACCCCTCATGGTCAAATGGGAACTCCATCTCCTAAATCAAGGATTGGCAAACTCTCTCTTACAGAGACAGAGATTAAATATTCTCAGTTTTGTGGACCACACACTTGAGCTAATCAGCTGTGCCTCTATAGAGTGAAAAGAGCCTTAGACAGGTAAGCAAACAATGTGTATGGCCATATTCAAATAAAGCTTTATTTATAAAAATAAGATGCACACTGTATTTGGTCCGGGACTTTGCTGACATCTGCCCTAAACGTGACACTGGAGATGATCTGACCACTTCGGCAGGCCACCCCAGGGCATGGGACAAATGGGCTCTTCAGCTCCTGTATAGAGCCAGATCTAAGTAAGATGCTGAAGTAAGCAGAATGTGCAATCCTTAGTCCCAGATGGCTCTGTTGAAAATATGCAGCAGTCTGTTCACCAGAAGCTATGAGACAGAACAAGGAAAACCACCTTTCCATAGAATGTAAGCGGGCACTGCCTGGTGCCTGGCTGTGACTAACGCTCGGAGAGAGGTTGGCAGCCTCTAAACATTGCTGACCTCCACTGGAGTGCAGTCACACTTCCTATCCAAGTTTCCAGAGCCTTCTCTCTCAAAGCAGCACTTCTCAGAAACTGTGTTTTGTGGCCTAAACTGTGTGTACCACACCCCGAAGTAAAACTTTCAAGCCACATTAAAACATGGGTGTGTACAATTTCCACATATTTTTATGGAGAGTTGATCCACCTGGGCACAGAAGCAGCCTAAAGCCTTCAATCTTATAATTATAGGCCAACTTAAGCCCTTCCCTCACATTCCAGAGAGAAAGAGAGAGACAGAGTGAGGATGAAGAGGAGAGTGGAGAGAAGGAGAGAAGAGGAAAGAGAGGAGAATCGTGTTCTGGAATCATTGGAAATTAGGTAATAGTTTTGACAGAATCTACCAATATGGTCCCACACGAATAATTGCCCCAAAGGAGACAAAGACAAGTGTGGACAGTGGAGGAAAATGTCGTTTTATGACTGAGGAACTCATTTATGCTTCCAGCATATATTTACTGTTTGCTTGCTAAAAGCTGGGCACTGTTTTGGGCTCTGAGAGAGACAGAAATCCCTGACCCATGGAGATGAGTCCATCTCCAGAGGACCTTCCGGTGCAGGAGGCATCTGAACAGGGAGGGCCCTACACCTTGTGATTCCATGGGAGCCATTGACATCAGAGTCTATTTGAACAGAGTCCTTGGAGCTGGAAAATGCACACCCTCTGGTCTTCCATAGACTGCGCCTACAATCTTGAAAGACTAGAGCGCATTAGGTACTGGGGGAGAAAGGCAGGCAGTCCAGTGAGTAGAGATGCTGCAAAGGTACCAAAGATTGGTTCTTTGGTGCGGACTCTTACACGACTTTGGACAGTGAGCTGCTGAGAGGTGGACTCCTGCAAGTTACACTGTGACATCACCTCACTCTGTCAGTCACAGAGTTTAAAAAACTATTATCGGGCACCTGTCATGTTCCAGGCTCTGCTATAAATCATGATGTAGCAGTGACAAGTCACAAGACACAAGCCAATGTAGAAGACATGTTGAATAGCAATTATGAATGATAGATATGGGTTATGGTGGCACACGCCTTTAATCCCAGCAATCTGGCGCAGAAGCATGCAGAGCTCCATGAGTTTTAAGATAGCCTGATCTGCAATAGAGTTCCAGGACAGCAAGGGCTATATAGTGACACTCTGCCTAAATAAATAAATAGATAGATAAGATAAGCAATTCTAAATCAAGGTGCCAAGCTTGTAAGAGCTTACGTCTAAGTAGTTAAGAGGCATTTCAGATGCAAAGAAAGGAATAAAATCATGAGAGAAGAGAATGGATTTGAATTGTTTAAGAAATGCAAGGTCCACCATAAAAAAGGGAGTCAGTTATGCCCTTGAGGAAAGGGGTCCAGTCAACTAATAGAGACTGAACTTTATACCACAGGTCTAATCTATCTAGTCCTGTCAGGTCTTGATGGCTCTGGGGAGGAGAGTTGACCACAGAGCTCCTTCTGCAGACAGGTGACTTGGTTTCTCAGGACTATGTGGTCATCACCACAGGAATTACAGCATACTTGGGGGAAAGATTGGGGGGGAACTAGCGTAATACAACTTCACCCCCAAATCTGTGAACACAAACAACTCCTGAGTGTCTGATGTCTCTTGTCTTAGGCAAATCAAGGCAGAGGAATCCCACAAACAACCTCTTCAGGAAGGGGAAGACTCTTCCCATTGATAAACTTGGAAAGTCAAGAGAGGATGTGATGTTCCACTGTAGCAGTTGTGGCCTGAGGCTGATTGCTGTAGTCAGATCTCTCTCAAGTTGTCTGATGTCTGATCCAGAAGCTGAAAGACCACCATGTGTCATTTACCTGGTGAAATTAACCTCCAAGAACAGTGTCCCTGTGGAGAGTCTGGGATGGAGTTCTGCAGTGAATGTGCACAGCCGTGCTTGCTTTGGTTCAGAAAGAAAGCCTCAGTTGCATTAGCAACCCTCAAGCTCTAGGCCACGTAGGAACCAAGTCAGGTGACCTGGGGTAGACCCTAAGAATCTGCATTTCTCACAGGCTTTAGAAGATTCTGGTACTATCGGACCACAGGCTCATAGCCTGGGCTCCTGGTATACTTTGGAGCTTCCCAGGATCGAGCCCAAGTCTCTATACTAACTTCCTTGACACAGTTTGTTTCCCCGTCGTGCATCTGACCACGTAAGTCATATTTCTTACATCTCCAGAACACCCCAGAAGTGATGCTTCCACCGTTTTTGTTTGTTTTCTCTTCCCCCTCTACCCCCGCTTCCTCATCTGTCTGATGGAACACTAGAAAGAACAGCTCAAAGACTCCTGATTAGTCTGATCTCCGAACTTGGAATTAAAATTGCAGCTCAACAGTGTACTGTGCATTGTCCTTCCATGGTAAGTTCTGATGTCCCTAAGAAAGGTACCTTACCTTCAGGCAGCCAGTCAATGAACAGGTATGAGGTGTCACTGGGCACACAAGTCTGGACCAAGTTAGAAACCAAGGCTACGGTGAGGATGGCCATGAACCCACTCCCTCCAGGAGCTCATTTCCTAGGAGAAATGGAAGTTCAAATGCAACCTGAACACAAAGTGGTAAGTACCAAATGCTGGTGGGAAAGACACACACCCCAATACCGAATCACCAAAAAGCCTTCTAGAAGAAATGATTGCCTCCTGACATGTAAAGAATGGAGGGCATTTAATGACAGGAAGAGTAGGAAAATAACAACAGAGAGAGTGACAAGATGAGTTATGCCGCCGGGCGTTGGTGGCGCACGCCTTTAATCCCAGCACTCGGGAGGCAGAGGCAGGCGGATCTCTATGAGTTCGAGGCCAGCCTGGGCTACCAAGTGAGCTCCAGGAAAGGCGCAAAGCTACACAGAGAAATCCCTGTCTCGAAAAAACAAAAACAAAAACAAAAAAAAAAAAAAAAAAGATGAGTTATGCCGGAAATGAGAAGACGAAAAACTGATGCGTCAAGCCTGCAGGAAGGAAGGATGAGGAAGGACGATGCGTTGGTGTGCGCTGGTTCTCAAACACCACAGACAGAGGTCTTGTTCTAATGGGGAGATAGAGCTCACATGTATGTTAAGGAAGAGAAAGTGGAGGTGACATTTTGATAACCGACATTTCACACCAGAAAATGGAGACTTTCTCCATGAGGGGTCCAATCAAAAGAGAAGCAATTGCTCAATGACATCGAGCTGAGCGCTCACTTTCTTCTCAGCCTGTCTAAGAAGGGGAACCTGCCCCTTCTGCAAATGATTTTCCATAGAGTCGACCACACACACTGCTTTAGTTGCTGAATGAGTTCAGGATGAATTTTCTACTTAAAGCCATCCTCTAGATTCTAAATTGTGCAAAGATCACTGGACCTTCTTGACTCCAAGCCTCAAGGAAATCCACCCAATGTTCCTAGTTGCAAGAAACCCCAGACCTAAAAAAAAGTCATTTGTGCAGGCATCCCTTGTGGTTTCAGCATGGAAGTTTCTGCACAGCTGTGGTCTGGGTCCTCCCAGTGCTTGGGAAATGATGAGTCAGACAGTGAGCGAGCGCCATCATTCTGTATGACTGGCTCTGTGATGTCTTTACTATGAGATAGTTGAGATGCGACATAGTAAGTATATGCTACATTTAGACAGATGCCTATGCCTATGTATAGGGGAGTTTGCGGAATATTAAATAAACCCTCATGTATGTCTTTAAGGTTTAAAAGAGATCTGAAGACATTCTGTTGTACCTCTATACAAGACTTGTTATAATAGGAATCAAGTTGGTTAACAAAATGGGATCAGACTTCAGCAGGTACTTAGTTCTCTTCCATTGTTTATTAGTTAGTTGGCTTTGTTTTGGGGATAGGGTCTCACACAGTGCAGGCTACCCTCAAGCACACTATGGAGGTGAAGTTGACCTTGAACTTCTGATCCTCCTAACTCCACCTCTTGGAGTGCTGGAATTAGAGGGGTACAACACTATGCCCAGTCTACGCAGTTCTGAGGATTAAGCCCAGGGCCTGTGCATCTGAAGCAAAACCTCTGCCGAGTAAACTGCATCCCCAGCCCACGTTCTCTTGTTCGCTGGAGAAGGAGAACAGAAGGTGGGAAGTGAGGCGAAAACCACGAGATGCCTACTGTGAGCCAACTGAGAGTTCTCTATAGAGCCTTTTGTTATCTGAAACCTTCCCTATTTCTGATGCCACTGTCCCAATGTTCTCCTCCTTCTCTGTATCCTTCCTGGTTCTTTATAGTTTTGGCATAGTCTAAGGTTCCAGCGTCAGCCGTGACGTCCAATAATACCCTTATGTTTACTTTCAAATACACCTATACCTTCCACTGTCTCGTGTGAGTTCCTTAATTTTAAACTCCAATGCATATTTTCAGTGTCTTACGTGTGGTACACTGAGTTCTTCTTCCCAATTCTTCACTCCTTTCACTTAAAACGTATCATCAGAGGCCGTCACCATGTAATTATGTCAAGACTTCCTACCTACAGTAGGGAGAGTCCATGTACTCACAGCCTTCTGGTGGCTTTGCCATGTGGCCTGTTTCTGCCAAGGAAATATTAGCAGCCACGAAACAAGCAGAGCCCGGTCCCCTGTGCTCCTGCCATCGCTAGGTTAGAGCACACGCTTTATGTGGCTGCTCATCAGAATGAGACCCTTCAGTCCTAGAGGCAACCAGCTAATGGCAACCACAGCCAGATGATCGCAACTAAAGCCCAGATGACCCAGGAATCCTCACTTGAGAGAAATAAAAGTTAATTGTTACAGGCCAGGTACTTTGGTACTTTTTGCGGTTGTAGAATTATCAGAGCTCCAGCGCTGGCTAACACTCAGAGACTACCTCAGTGCAGAGCTAAGACAGGATTGCAAATTCAACATGGACCTCAACTCTTTCCCATCCATGCCATGCTCTGCTTTCCTATAGTTCATTCCTTTCCAGTTCTGTTCTTGGACACTCCAGATAAAGCTGGTGGAGAGAATAAAAAGGGATTTACGGCCAGTAGCAGACATAGTCCTTTAAGGAAGAAATCTAGAAGGAACCCATGACTCCTCCATTTAATTCTTCCTCGCCCTTCACACATAGCCATTTGCAGGCTTATTGATCACATGTATAATGAAGAGAAAGTCTTCTGGTATTTCCTTCTGTATATTTTGGCTCCTGCACAAGCTTTAGTGTCATCCACAGCATCAGGACACATTGACGGAAGTATTAAATAGTTTGTAGAGATGTGCAAGCTGGAGGAGATGCCAGGGAGGGTTTGCTAAAGAGTGGAAGATGGAAAGGCCCAAGACAGACATGGGCACGAAGGAAGGATGAGCTCCGGGCAAAGGAGGGCTGCTGAGGAGTAAGAGAAGCAGGAGATACAGGAGATAGCCGCATCCAGGGGGTGAGGAGACCCAGGCATTGGATGTGTAAAACAGTCTCTTTTTTTAGTTCTATTTTGTTTTTTTAAGGATTTATTTATTTATTATGTATACAGTGTCCTGCCTACATGTATGCCTGCACGCCAGAAAAGGGTCTCAGGGCTCATTACAGATGGTTGTGAGCCACCATGTGGTTGCTGAGAATTGAACTCAGGACCTCTGGAAGAGCAGTCAATGCTCTTAACCTCTGAACCATCTCTCCAGCCCTGTATAGAATATTTTCTAATGAAACGTGAATATTAACCCCTACCAAATCACCAGGAAACTGGCAGTTTTGAGTACAGTGTGATATAGGATTTCCTTCCAGATAATAAAAATAAGTGTGAAATGGCCTCAAAATTTGAAGAGTTCAATAAAATAAAATTAAATAAAAGCTAAGTAGTCTTTTGATATAAATTGGTGTGGAATGAAGTGTTGTGGCCTTCCTGCCTGTCCCCAACACGGAACACTCCTGTGGACACAGTTCTCTAGTGTGAACCACAGTCATTTTCTCAAGATTCTACAACATAACACATCTCTTCATCCATTTGTCTTTATAATTTCTGCCTAGAACAACCTCCATATTTTTGTTTCATTCCCTCCAATCATAAAAATATGTTTTATATCTATTAACTTGGAGAGGTATGTGGGTTCTATTTTGGGGTGAGAAAAAGCAAGTTTCAGAACAAAATGCATGTTCTAAATCACCTTTTGATTAGTAAGAAGAATGAGAAAGAATCCACGTTTACAGGTGTGGCAAAGGAAGATGTTTGGGTGGTGACAAGCATTAGTAGTTTTAGATATTGTGTTAATACACATATGTTACCCCAAAGACAAAAATTACTTTTTAAAAAAAATTTCCAACCCAGGATATGTCGGTGAGGGAACTCCTTGCTAATCAGTCTATTTTGCTGTCTTCTGTTTTCAGAGGTGTTTCCTCAGGATAGGTGCAGCACTCATGTGGCTTTGAGTACAAACAAGAGTATATTATGGATGATTCTCTTCAAGTAATGAAGGCAATCTTCAGTCATTGAGGAGAAGCATATCCCAGCAATGGAAGATCTCGTTCTGGTTTTCTTAAGTAATCCTAACAGCTAATCCCCGCTACAGTAAAAGTCACGGCATTTTAAACTCAAGTGCAAACTGTTGAGAGCCCATGTGAGCACGCCACTTAAGATGAGTTTTATCAAAGGGTATCTCAATGTTACAGGATAAAAAGAAATTTCTTTCATTTGAGGGAAAATTGTCAGAGAGCACATTCTTCCTCTGAGCCTAACCTAGAAGGTTCCTTGTTACAGAGCTGGAACAAGCATGTACCACTCTTCAGATGTTGCCGCCTAGACGTGTGACTTTCACCATTTCAAGCTGGAATTGTGAACAGAAGGTTGCGTTGGGCCACTGTGTTGCACGACTTTTTGTTGTTTGTTTTTTGAAACAGGGTTTCACTGTGTAGCCCTGGGTGTCCTGGATCTCACTCTGTAGACCAGGCTGGCCTCGAACTCACAGAGATCCACCGGTGTCTGCCTCCTGAGTGCTGAGATTAAAGGAGTATGCCACCACCGCCCGGTGTGTTGCACGACTGTTAAGAACATTGGGCAGTGTCGGGCCGCTGTGTTGCAGGACTGTTGGGTTTGTCTGTGTTTGTCTGAAGCACTGTGTCAGCAGCCTTCCGTACAGTGCTTTCTGGAAGCACTCATTGAATCTGTCAGTGAAATGGCAGACAGCGCAAGCGCACTGATTTTTTCTTTTTAATAATACTTCACTCTGGATACTAGCCATCTTGTGGAGCATGCACATGAATCACAAAATAACTCTTGGCTGCATGGAAACCCTGCTCTTTGGTGGCAGGAGCATAAATGACACTTATGTGACACATTCCCTTCATAGTGTCCTGCTTAAAGGCTAAGAGCTGGATTATACTCTTCATATCACTAAATCTATGCAACACTAAGTCAAGGTGGCTTCTTGACTCTATCCAGTACCACTAACAAGTCTGCAGGCTTACTGACTGCTCGCAATGGCCTCATATCGGTTTCTTTTTGAGGCACAATATGTCTTTATTGGCTTGAGGGCAGTCTGTGAGTTGCCTTAGTCTTAATGTGATAAGGACCCATTTGATTCCCGGGGTCCGAAGCCTGCGAGAGCTTCTGTCTCTCTGGTGACATAACTAGTTCACCAGCTATGTATCTGAAAGCACGTTGTCCTTGTCTTGGAAAAAAATCGAAGGCTTAGCAGTTTGCTCCTTAGCCTGTGTTAAAAACTATTCGAGAGGGCTAGGCAGATGGCTCAACCTCTAAGGGCATTATAGAGAGGCGGCTCAACCACTAAGGCCTTGTAGAGAGGCAGGCGGCTCAACCACTAAGGTCTTGTAGAGAGGCGGCTCAACCACTATAAGGCCTTGAAGAGAGACGGCTCAACCACTAAGGCCTTGTAGAGAGGCAGCTCAACCACTAAGGCCTTGTAGAGAGGCAGCTCAACCACTAAGGCCTTGTAGAGAGGCGGCTCAACCACTATAAGGCCTTGTAGAGAGGCGGCTCAACCACTAAGGCCTTGTAGAGAGGCGGCTCAATCACTAAGGCCTTGTAGAGAGGCAACTCAACCACTAAGGCCTTGTAGAGAGGCGGCTCAACCACCAAGGCCTTGTAGAGAGGTAGATCAACCACTAAGGGCATTGGCTGCTCTTCCAGAGGACGTGGGTTTGATTCCCAGCACCCAGATGGCAGCTCATGGCAGGCTGTGAATCCATTTTCAAGGGATCAGAAACCCTCTTCTGGCCTCCTCTGGCACCAGACACACATATGGTGCACAGACATTCATGCAAACAAAACACCGATTCTTGAGGGATATTCACTCACATTGTGACCCCAAGTTTGTGTTTGCATTAATTAAATAAAATCAACCTTATGTCAGAAGGCAGAGCCAGCAACTAGTTGGCAGAAAGTAGTCATAGAGAGTCAGAGGGAGTCTGGAAGATGGATAGAGAGACTCACAGGACTCACAGGAAGTAGTAGGGAGGGACTTTGAGTGTGTCGATTTTTTTTTTTTTTTTTGGTTTGGTGGAGCAGAAGGACGTTCTCTTTTTCTGAGACATTGGAGAAGAGGGAAGGTTAGCTAGTTGCTCCCCAACCTCTCTGAGTTAGCAGGTTTTCACCCCAGCCTCTGACTCCTGAGTCTTATTGATAAATAGAACGATAGAGACTTAATTAAAAACTACATTAGGTGGCAGGGGCAGGAGGTGGATCCGGTGAGATATAAAAGTCCCGAGGGCCCGCTGCCTGAGAATCTGGTCAGTAACTGTGGAGCTGCAATTACTGGCTGAAATAGCACAGGAAAGCAACAATCCATGCACATACATACATACATATGTACATGTGTACGTACATACAAACAAACCTGGGTTAAAATGTTGTTGGGTTTATGTTCTGTTCAGCCAAATGCCAAAACACATTGTAGCCTGGCTGCTGGTAAGTAAGATAACCTAGCTTTCAGATATTCATGCACTTGTTCGTTCATTCATTCATTCATTCATTTCCTTCTAAAGTCAGAATGATTTAATTGTGATTTTCTCACTGTGAAATTAATTTTGATTCTTCCTGTGCACATGCTATGTAGGGGAGGGACTGCCAAACATGGATTACATTAAGGGACAGATCCAGCGGCCTCACACACACACATACTCACATTTACACTGGAGTCCTACTCCTTATTGATGTCTATGACATTGCTTTGAGATGCAGTCATTACACAGCTATTTTCATCACTAACGGTATGCTCAATAAATCACTTCTGAGCCACTGATCTATTTATGAAAACTACAAATCTGACCTGGTGGTGCACACCCATAATCTCAGCATTTAAGGCCAGCCCAGTCCACACAGTGAGTTCTAACCTTGAAATACATAGTGAAACTCTCTAAAAAAAAAAAAACAAAAACCCAGACAATAGTGATGTCTGCCTGTGACCCCAGCACTTGGGAAGTAGAGGCAGGATGGCTGAGTGTTAGCAAGTTCAAGGCCAACCCGGGCTATGTGAAACCTTGTCTTAAAAAAATTGAGGGTGGAGGAGACTGTAGATAGAAAACCACCAAACAAGGACAGGAAGTTCTTCAAATGTGAACAGTAATGCCCAAATGAGGTGAAAACACATTAAGTTAAATGAATATTAGCAAAACCAGTGTTTGAAAATATGGTGGGATCTAATTGTTTTATATTTCAAATTTGTGAGTGAATATGAATTAACTTGGGTCATCATTTTTGATTCTGAAAATCATGAGTCTACTTACAACTGCCTCTGAGAAACACTGCCCTGAAGCATAGCATTTACTACGCTGAATGAATGGACTGGACTGCCGGATGTGAACAAACAGGTCAGTGGAATTAATTCATGCCATACTCCAGATGAATAAACACAATCTCCTCAAGGCCAGGAACTCTCTATCCAAATTGAGGAGGTCACTCAGACTAAGGCAGAAGGAGCAGGCAGCAGGAAAGCTACAAGCCAGGGATGCCAGGCTGTGTCATGTGACTGTCTGTGAGCCAAAGGATGCTGGGAAATATATTCTTAATTTTCTAGTCTCAAGTGAAAGTTGAGGAGAGACTGGGTGGAGATATAGTGGCTCCGGTCTTATTTTGGTTTCCTTTCTGCTCCTGAAATAAAACACTCTGACCAAAAGCCACCTGGGGAGAGGAAAGACTTATAACTCCAGATCACAGGTCATCTTTGAAAGGAGTCGATGCAGGAACTTGAGGCAGGCCTATTTGCTATTCCATACTGTGTTTCTTCTAATCACAGAACTCACTCCATAGCTGTGTTGGTCAGTATCAAGTCAACTTGACACAAGTTAGAGTCATTTGGGAAGAGAGACTCTTAACTGCAAAAATGCTTCCATAAGATTTGCCAGGCGGTGGTGGTGCACGCCTTTAATCCGAGCACATGGGAGGCAGAGGCAAGCAGATCTCTGAGTTCAAGGGCAGCCTGGTCTACAGAGTGAGTTCCAGTACAGCCAAAGTTACAGAGGAGGTTTTTTTTGTTTTTTTTTTTGTTTTGTTTTGTTTTGTTGTTTTTTTTTGTGAAACCCTGTCTTGGGGACAGGGGGTAGGGGGGATTTGACTGTAGACAAGCCTGAGTGCATTTTCTTGGTTAATGATTGCTATGGGTGGGCTCAGCTCACTGGGGTGGTGCCACCCCTGAGCAGGTTGACCTGGATGGCATAAGAAAGCTAACTGAGCAAGCCAGTAAGCACCCCTCCATGGCCTCTGCATCAGCTCCTGCCTCCAGTTCCCTGGACCACACACTACAAGATGTAAGATGAAATAAGCCCTTTCTTCCCCAAGTTGCTTTTGGTGGTAATGTTTGATCACAGCGATAGAAACTCTAAGACAATGGTCAAGGAGTACAGCAGGACCATAGAGGATGCTGCTTGCTACCCAGCTGCCAAGCTGGCTTATACTCAGCTAGTTTTCTTGTACAGTTAAGGACCATCCATCTAGGGATGAGCCTCCCTACTGCTGGGCTGGGCCCTCCTACAGCAGTTAAAAATCAAACGATCCCCAAAGACATACACAGAGGCTAATCTGGTCTGGACAGTTGCTCAATTGAGGGCATCCTCTCGGATGACTCTAGACTACCAAGCTGACAGTTTAAGCTAACCAGGGCAAGTATCTGCTATCAATACGCCATAGAAAGAAGAGGGAGAAGAGGAGGCGGGAGGGAGCAGTGGGCAGGGAAGAAAGAGAAAGGAGGAAAGAGGGGGCCGATGTGGGGGGATATTGGCTACAGAAATTTCATCCCAGCTGCCATTTTCTATATGACTGACCACTGGAAAGCTATTTGTATGTCGAGGCCTCAATTTTCTTATCTGTGAAGTAGAAGTAAGTATCATATAGGGAAGCTATGGTGTGAAAGTGCATGCTACCACCTGCCTGTGGTAGTCATTCCAGGTCACCCGCTGGCCGTGTCCTCCTGCTGTTCTTACTCAGTGGCTACTAACAGTCTCCATTACTACTGCCTATAAAAACTCCGGTTTAGACCAGTCCTTCAATCATCACCGAATTTCACTGAATTTTTTATGACTCCTTTCTTTTCCCTCTTTTTTTTGATCATGTGCAGCCAAGATAGCATTCCAAAGATTCCTGCAGAATTATCTATAGCCTTGAGATCTCACCCACCCATGCGTGCAATCAACAAAGACTTACTAACAACATCTGCTACGTGCCAGACACCCTGCTGAGCACCAAAGATCTGGTGCTGAGCAAACACAGGCCAAGTTCCTTTCCCCATAAGGTGGACAGTCGATTCATGAGTCAGGCATCACACAAATAATCATAAGCATGAAAGCATAATTAAAACCTTGATTGCTATTTTAAAAAACCCACCAATGGGGAGTTTCCTCTTTTAAGAACATGAATGCTTTAAAAAAAAAATCCCACAAGTTGAGCAATTTTGAGACATCTATAAAAGCCACTCTGAAAGAACTTGAAACCCTTTGCTCACACTTGCATCAGGACATTTGGAAAATTAATTGCTGTGCCTTGTCGGGAATGTGTGTCTTTGTCTGAGAGCTGTATTTCCTGCAACTGCAAATTAATGTAAGATGTTGGCTCCCCTGCAACGGAACAATGGCCTGAGTGCAATCGTCCTGTGGTTTGATACTTCATCAGCAGCTAGAGGAGTCTCCGCCCTCTCTCATGTCCCCTGGCCTCACGCTACCACAAAGAGCAATTAGCTGAAGTAGAAAAGATTACAGCCAGGTGCACAGTCTGAAGCAGGAGTGAGAGCGTGGAGGATCATGGGAAGAAACCCCTTTGCTGAGTGTTTTCAGTCTCTGGGCAGCCTGGTGATGCCACAGGCATGCTTGGAATCTTAGGGCATTGGGACCTTTTGTATTTCACTGCAGAGTTCTGCCTCAAGGGCATTTCTCTGTGAACAGAAATGGAGCTGGGAGGCTTGCTCACTAATGTGCAAAGTGGAATGGTCCTCTTAAGGGTTAGAATTTGTCTTATGACATGAAAGGCCAGGATACACTTGAATTTAACATCTTAGAATGGAATCCAAGGGATATTTCCTAGAAATTAAGTGATCCTTTGTACAAAAGCATAAGATGTGCCAGACAGAAGTTCAGGTAAAGTGTGCTTGTAGGATGGTCTTTTAAATCCCCCAAATTTGATGAGAAACAAACCTTATAATATTATTCTTTCTGTTTCTCTCTGTTGAGAGTTATGCGTTATGGGACTTAAAACTGAGTGAAAAGGAAAATTGTGAAAGAAGAGCAATGTTATGACCTCTGGGTCATAAAATTCTTGCAAGACACCATTTTGGTCCCCAAAACTCCCCAGGCAAGATAGAGTGAGTGACATCCAACATGACATTATGATCACAGGAAAAGACTGGCAGGTGCCTTCAGAAAGGTTCTTCCTGGAGCTCTCTCAGGGTCTCCTGTTCATTAAGCATAGAAGCATCCTTCTTTGCTCTCAGGGCTTCACAAGAGGAACATGTTGGCATCTCTCCAAAAGGAATTCCAATAACACAAATGCCAGGAGAGTGATAGAACTCTCTGATGAAGCCCCCTGGGATCTAAGGTTTAAGAGATAAAATCCTGATAGTTTCTTGTCACAAGCAAATGCTTGAAAGATGGAAGAATTATTTAAAGAAATACATAGAAATGTACCAAATCAGCAATACCCAAGTGGAAGAGCACACTCATTTAATAGTAGGATTCAAGCCACACAACCACAGATTAAACTCAGTCTGCTTGACTGTGGATTGAATGTGCTTTGAACCAGTTTAAAACTTCATTTTCCAGTATAACAATATTGAAGCATGGCCTTTGAGAAGGACTGGAGGGGCCAGCAAGATGGCTTAGTGGTAAAAGAGCTTTCTGTGCAAGGCTGAGGACACAAGTTCAATCCTGGCACTCAAGTAAAGGCAGAGGGAAGAACCAACTCCATGAAGTTGTCCTGTAGCCTTCGCATGCATGTTGTTGCATGTCTGCCCCCAGGACTCCCCACCATACACACTCCTACCATGAAGCAAGAAGAACATGGGGTATGAACAGATGAGACTTCACTCTTGAAGTCTCTGCCTCCACAAATGCAAACTAAGCAAACTTACTCTTTTTCAAAGTATCCTATGGCAGGTTGTTGTTATAGCAGCACAAGATGTACTAATACTCTCCTCTGTTTCTTCAAGTGATGAGTGTGAAGGTCTAGACCTAACTTTATGGGCTCCATCTTAGGGAAGGGGCCACCATCTCAGACCACCTGCTGTACTCAGTTCCAGGGAGGACCTCAGGAATGTGCCATGACAACCCAAACGGATACAGAGCAGTATCTTCCTGCAGACATCCTGTCTGTGGCCTTTGAAGATATCTAGATAATCCTGCTGAGCAGTCCAGATAATCCTGTTCAGTGAGTTGGGGTTACCCGCCTAAAGTCTAACCCAATGGTTTCAAATGTGGTTTCGTGCCCAAAGTCTAGACCAATAGTTTCAATAAATCACCTTGCCCCATATGCCTTCTACCCAATCCAAAGCATGTAATTCCCAGCTTGTGGTTTTTCCCTATAAAAAAATCTCTACACCTGGGCTTGTGGCCAACACTGCCACATTTCCTTCCATCTGTCGTGTGGTGGCCCAAGTTGAACCTGAATAAAAGGACCCTTATGTGCTTGTATCAGAAACCGGCTCCTTGGTGGTCTCTGGGGGTTTCAAGAAATGGGTAGAACAATGAGGTGTAGAGACAACCATTGTGTTGATCAACATATTCTCTTTCAAACACCTACCCTTGTTAGCAACAGGTTCAGATGCCTACATATTAGAAAATACAAAATAATAACAGCATAGCTGTGTACAGAAGTCTGAAGACAGGCAGGCCCTAGCTAACATGCTGATTCCATAAGGTCATAGGAAGGCCAGGACTTTATTCTGGCTCTGGCAACTGAGAGCCAGATTGCATCTTCAAAATTATCTAATAGTACAAAATGGTCTCACTGAAAGTGGCAATGCAATCAGCTGACTGCTCTGGGCCCCCTCACAGTCATGGCCTGCAACACTACCTCTTCCCCCAGGTAGTCAGTACTATTATGAGATGAGCCTGTAGGAGGCGACAAGATCACAAGAGTGGAGCTCTTCTGAATGGGGCTAGTGCTTGTCTTAGGATTTCTGTTGCTGCAATCAAACGCCATGACCAAGGCAACTTGGGGAAAAAAGAGTTTGTTTTAGCTTATACCTCCAGGTGACAGTCCATCACTGAAAGAAGTCAAGGCAGGAGCTCAAACAGGGCAGGAACCCAGAGGCAGGAGCTGATGCAGAAACCCTGGAGGGGTGCTACTCACTGGCTTACTCCTCGTGTTTTTCCCAGCCTGCTTTCTTATGGAGCCCAGGACCACCAGCCCAGGGATGGCACCACCCACAATGGGCTGAGCCCTCCCCCATCAATTGCTAATTAAGAAAATGCCTTCCAGGCTTGCCTCTGGCTGGATCTTAAGGGAGCATTTTCTCTATCAAGGCTCTCTCCTCTCTGCTGACTCTAGCTCATGTCAAGTTGACATAAAGCTAGCCAGGACAGTGTCCTTACAGAAAAGGATAGCAGATAGCTCATTTCTACCTGCGATAGTAAGAAGATACTGTGAGAAAAACAACTGACTATGAGCTAGAATGTGGCCTTTCCCATACAGAGTCTGACAAAAACTTGATCTTGGCTTTTGCACCCTGCACATTGTAAGAAATGATTTTTTTATTATTTATAAAACACTAAGGTTGTGACAGGTTCTTCTAGTAGTCTCAATACTGAGCCAATTGAGGAAAGAATGGTAAGGAGCTTCGTAGAATATCTGGTCACTTGTTTAAAAACTTTCTGAAAGTCTTCCCAGCATGTGTGTCTCAATTTATTAGCTAGGGCTTGGTGGCTGGCCATACACAGCCAAGGAATATAACACACACACACACACAGTTACCATCAATCAAGTGAGTTCCGTTAGTAAAGAAAATGAAAGCTTGGGTGTTGGTAGACAACTGGCAGCCTATGCTATAGGATTAGTGTGAGACCAGTGAACCATTCAGGTTAGTTGCTGGTACTGCTGCTGTTGCAGGTGTATCAATAAATTTGAGTCTTTGCTGGGCGGTGGTGGCATATGCCTTTAATCCCAGCACTCGGGAGGCAGAAGCAGGTGGATCCCTGAATTTGAGGCCAGCCTGGTTTACAGAGCAAGTTCCAGGACAATCAAGGCTACACAGAGAAACCCTGTCTTGATAAACCAAAGACAGATAGATAGATAGATAGATAGATAGATAGATAGATAGATAGATAGATAGATAGATAGATAGGCAGATAAACAATAATTGCGAGTCTTTAAAATGTGCTCCTGGGGCTGGAGAAATAGGCCAGGGGCTCAGAACACACACCACAAAGGACCCAAGTTCAGTTCCCAGCACCCAAATTGGGTGGTGTGGTGGTTTGAAAGAAAATAGCTCACAAAGGGAGTGGCACTAGTAGGAGGTGTGGCCTTGTTGGAGGAAGTGTGTCAC
>CABHPH010133622.1:0-17635 GCA_902168325.1 Peromyscus nudipes
CAACTACCTCTTTCAACTACTCTACCATCTTCCCAAATGAATTCTTACCCTACAGTTGAAAAATAATTTGTATTTAGAAATTTTAAGGCCTTTAAGCAATTAACTGCATGAATGCACATGACAATTTCCTCGGTGTTTAAATCATAAGAGAGGTAAACATGTTTTCAGAAAGCAATTTTGTACTAAAGTTTTCATTTCAAATAACAATGTTTAGGGAGGGGGTTAAGGCTGGAGTAACCAAGTTGCTTTGTAAAATTACACTGTATAATTAATTCCATGGTAAGAATGTTTTTATGGTGTGTTTTGGTGACCTTTTATTACCATCAAGTTCACAATGCTGGTGGGCTGCCTTTTAATCCCTCCGCAGACAAAAGCCCTAAATAAACACAGATCCCTTCCTGGGAAAAAGTCCACTCGGTTAAATGGTAAGGAAATGAGTAAATCATTAGTAATCTTTAAAGCCAAAGCTATAAACTCAAGTTACCTTCAGCTGAAATGAAAGTGTCCTGCAAGAGTTTCAAAGTTCTGTCACAGATAGAAATCTCCAGCTCTTGACTCCAGACTAGGCGCCAGCTGATAAACAAACAATTTAAGTCAAGAGCTGGAGAATTCCCAGCTTTTTCAGTTAATGGCCCTGGCCAAGATTATTTATTGCCTCCAGTTTTATTCTCACTTAGCTCTAAGAGGGAATTTAAACTCATCATTATCTTAAAGCTCATACGGGCAGCAGGCAGCTCACCTGAGGCAGCTCCTCTTACTGGGTACTAGTGTGAGCCTCTACTACAAGTGATGTAATAATATAAACTAATTAACCACAGTTTTATGTTGACTTTTTAACAAGCTAAATAAATTTTGTTCAATATAGTTTATATTCCCACTTGGGATAGTAACAATTCCAAAAAGTTTAACTTTACAGTTTTCAGAACAAACCCAGCAGCTGAAATGGAGGGGACAAAGCCTGTCTTTACTTCCCCCAAAGCTCGCTTGCCTCCCCCACTCCCACCCTCCACTCAAGCCATCCAACAAGCCTACTTCTGCATCAGATGTGGACTCCTTCCTGTTAACTTCAATGTCCCAGCATGGACAGTCTGTTTCTGAATGGAGTCGAGTCCAAGGTCTAAGGATGTAAATGTTGGATCGTGAAAACTTGATTTTATATGAGTACTAATAAGAATATAAATAAGAATATCAAAGTTCAGTCCAATTAAAGACCATGAGATATCATCAAATATTTTTACATGCTGATTTAAAGTTTGCTATTACAGATTCCAAGTCTTGAAGTCAGTTACATGGTTGCTCTTATTTCTTTCTTAAAATTATCTGAGTTTTAGAAAACTCTCATCTCTACCCAGTATTTTAAATCAAAATAATTCTTTCAACAATCTGAATGTTTACAGTTATTTAACAATTACAAGAAATAAACTATTCTTCTTTCTTCAGATACTTATCTAACAAAAAATGCTAAATGAAAAACTTCTATAGCCTATAATAAAGGGTTAATATGTCATTAGTAAAAAAGAAATATTATTTTCCTCCTATTTCTTAATTTTCAGAAAGTTTTACAAACCTATCTTGGCTAGAAAAGCCAATTACCTATTTCAGTGTCTGCCAAGCTTTTTTCTGCTCTTACTATATGGACATGGAACATTAAAAATGTTGGATGCTTGAAAACAAGTATTAATCTCACACATAAAAAGAATACAAGCAATGAAATTAATTAATGGTAAAATTACTTGTATGCCAGGTCTTATATATATTGTTTTATTTTTAAAATCTCTCTAAGAACAATGCCTTCTCAGAGGCAGCAAGGGATAAAAGATTTTGATGACAACAGCTTGTACTACAACAAAACAATGTCGACTACCACGTTTAAATTTCCCAAGGAACACAAGGAAAAAACCGTCTATTTTTCATATCCTCGATGGTAAGCTGAGCTAAATACAAAACAATGGTCCATCGTCAGGTCAGGTTAAAATCCCTGTGAGGCAAGAAAGAGAAAGCAAGACCACTGTTTCTGTTCCAGCAGGAAGGAAGGGAACTGCCATGAAATCTTCAGGCAAATTTAAAATGTCCCCAACTAGAGCACCCAAAGGAATGAAGGAAACAGATACAACTGTACGGTAAATACAAAGAGGCAAATTTACACTTAACTTCATATCATTTTTATCTCCCACCATTATCAAATCACTTTAAGAAAACCGGACATCTGGAGAAAATAACTGTTTTCATAGTACTCACAAGGCTCTAATCACATTCTCAACTCCCATCTCTTCTCTCACCTCTCCCAAGTGCTATGCCCAGATCAAACGAAATAAGGATATGTAAAGCATAACGGGCCTGATTTCATGCTGCTTAGAAATCAATAATACTAAGGAATAATAAATTACACACAAGCAACAGTTTCAGATTTACTTGCTAAGTGTACTTCAGTTTTACATAAACAGAGGTAGACACTCCTAACTGTGTGACCAGACCCAACTGTGTCTGGTCTCACTTACATCCTGAATGGCAATTAAAAGACATTAAAAATACCCTAGGATTACTGCAGGCAGGACCCCCGCCTTACTGATGTGCTTTCCTGCATAGCAATGTGAAGAGAACACAGTGCCCCTCCAGCACAGGCAAAGGGCCTGCCAGGAACAACCTTTGTAGTGAGTGTTTTCAACTGAAAATTACAATGCAATTAAAATGTAGCTTTAGAGATGAAGGAATCCCAAAATAAGAGAATCGGTGTACAGAAAGCAAGTAGACTAGTAGTAACAATGACTATTATAACAATAGACAGTGACAGCAATAATGAAAGCACTGAGCAATCACTTTTGCTGTCTACAGCTCCTTCTCCATTCTTTCCTTGGGACGGAAACTCTCAGAGCTATCACTGTGCTATCTCACACACTGAGTCAGTGATCCTCTTTCACTGCATTAAGAACTTACTAACAGCTTACAGGGGGACTCTTGACTACAACGGCTGTTGCAAGGGAGTCTTAGTATGCCAAAGAAGATAAAGAGATTTTTATGGACACCGCTTCAGAGCTCCTTTCAATAAACTCTTGAAATGTATTTACAAACATTTCTGAACTACCTGTGTGAACTGTAGAAAACATCAAGGCAAAGATCTTCTAGACACAAAAAGGATACTTAAAGGATACAGGGTGATCAGAATTTCAGAGAATGACATGACTAATATAATTAACTCAATTTTGTGTGCCCTGTTAATGACTCTTAAGTCATTTCCAAGGAAATGGAGTTGGCTACCAAAGCTTTAAGTACATTTTAACTATTTATAATCTACTAAAACAATCAAAATCTGACCAAGGGCACTATTAAGACTTTATTAATATTTTTAAAGAGTAACTAAAGTTTCTCATTCTAAAGTCAATGCTACAACATACTTTTACATTTTAGTAAATGATCAGAGTTTCCAAATAGAGAGTAACTTTAAAAATACACTGCCTAGTCCGGTGTGGTACCTCACACCTGTAGTTCTGGCCCTAAGGCTGAAACAGGATGCAGTAAATTCAAGGTCAACCTGGACTATGGAGCAAAACACAGTCTCAAAGGAGAGTAAAAAACAAGACTTATGAAAATTTAACCAATTTATTTCCAAATAAAAATTACAGTCACTTTATTAAATGATAACTGATACACCAAAACTAATAAATATTTAATGAATAAAATGTGATCAGTTTGGAAATAAGTATATGTTGTGAAATAATCTTTTTGTACACTATGAAGATGTGTCTTTGCCAAGGCGCTTTCTGATTGGTTTAATAAATAGCTGAATGGTCAATAGCTAGGCAGGAAGAGGTTAGGTGGGACTTCTGGGCAGAGAGAGAGGAAGAGGAGATGAATCTAGGCATGAGAGAGACACCAGAGGACGTGGAGAGGAAACGGGAGGTGCAAGATGGAAGAGTTAAAAAGCCACATAGCAAAATGGAGATTAATATAAATGGGTTAATTTAAGTTTTAAGAGCTAGAGGGACAAGCCTAAACTATAGGCCAAGCTTTCATAACTAATACTTCATGTCATTTTTTTGTGAGCTAGTGGCCCAAAGAAAAACCCATCCACACAAGCATACACCCATAACCCTGCCACTACCATCAAGGTAAATAACATTTATCTTCCAGTTTCCTCATCCTCCTGTCTCCACGATGCTGCTTTGCAGGAGCAACATTGAACAGGAGATCTCCTTCCAATCGTTTTGTTTTCTTTCGTTTCCTATGGAGCTCAGGTTGACCTTGAAGCCATGGTTCTCCTAGCTCTGCCTCCAGAACGTCAGAACTATAGACCTATGCCACTAGGTCGTGCTCTTTAACAAACTCTCTTCTCTTGCTTATTTCTGTGTGTGCAGTGTATGCGCATGTGTGGGAAGGTAGGAAGGCACAGAAACTGGGAGGAGTGGTGAGGGTCCGCCTCTATCTCTTCCCACCTTCCCACAGGGTCTTTTACTGAACCTGGAGCTCACATTTTTCTTGCAGCCAGCAAGCCCCGATGCTCATGTGTCCCCCTCGGCCCACAGGCCTGTGTAGGAGCACACTCACCCAGTGGGGCCAGGATCTGAACTACAGTCTTCATGTTTTCATAATGAGCTCTCCTAACAACTAGGCTGTCTCTCTGGCCTCCCCCTTTCACAGCTCCTTCAGTAGAGAACACAGAACCCTTAACAATGAGCACTGTGACGTAACAGCATATCTCTAGAACTCATTTATCCTACATGATAAAAACTCTTACTGAGGTAAGGACAAAACGCAAGGATGAGCTGAACACTGGCAGGTGAGAAAGCTCCGAGGTAAGAGCATTTACTGCCAAGCCTGACAACTGAGTTCATGCCTGGGATCCACAGAACGAAAGGAGAGAAGCAGCTCTCCCAAGTTGCTCTACCTCCACATGCAGGCTGTGGTACTCATATCCAAACATGCACTCACACAAAATGAATAAATAAATGTAAAAACATTCCTAAAGAACAAACAATATCATATACAACATTGGCATGTAATCAAACCATGTGTGAGGGCACCAGGAAAAAGTACTATAATCGTCCTTCTCCCTCAGTGCATCAGACACATGAAATTTGATAAAAAAAAGAATTTGCTTTGGAACAGAAATAGCAACATTTTAGCCTAAAGCCAAGTAAGACTGCCAAGTTGTAAATTTTTCTAAGAAAATGCTGTAACCAAAATGCCAACAGACCCTTAACTGTAATAGCGCTAGGTGCCAAAACAGAAATGATTTTTGGTTTTGTGGTCCCTTTACTATAAATTAGATACAGATCTAGTGGAAAAACAGTAGGTATCCAGTTCAGTAAGAGTCAAAGCCAAAACTGCACACCTGATTATTAAATAAGAACGGAGACTATATGAAACTTTCATTGAGATGCAGCCTGCACGTCTGGTACTTTAAGGGCAACTCCTTAACAGGTTTCTGTGCTTACTACTTCATAGTCGAAAGAACACCTCAAATGACTAAAACATAACCCAGACAAGTAGAATATAAAATCAGGTTTCCTGGTAGGAAACTGTTCACAAGCACACAAGTTCATTTATTTAATTTTGACATTAATTCCTAAGTGAAACAACTCAGTTTAGTGTGTCAATCAGGCTTGGCAGCACAGAAAGCCTGGAGCTAATTGCAAGTGCCACTTCAAAGCTGCTTCAAGGCAAGGTCTCTGTGGAAACCTACAAACATATTAGGCAATAGGTGAGTTTATCTTTCATTATTCAAGCACAGTTAAGTATCGTAATGATACTGGTGGAGCAGCTTATAAATGTGGTGATTAGAGATAACTTTAAATTATTAAATAATAATTAAATTTGCTTCATGTCTGGCATCTATACCAGAAATGAGTTGACTAAACTGGACCACCACTGTGGCAGCAAATACAACACCCTCCCCCGCAAAAAAGACATGTATATGCCCAAAGTGGTGTGATAACTCTAAGTCTCACAAAGACGTGATTTGCACAGGATAAAGAGATTATGCTTCAGATGGATATCGGGGTTTAATTAATAGTAGGTTAGCGTTACTTTAATAACCACAAGGTATTAAACAAAGGCTGGTATGAGAAATGGTAATCAAGTAAAGGCTATTACTCAATAGCCAGGTACCAGTAACACCCTAGTGATAGAAAGGTAAAGTGTCCACAAACAGGAGACTGTACAGAGCAGTCCCTCCACTAAAACACACCACTCTCTTGGGCCTCTACACTCACATCTCTTATTAAATGTCCCTTCCTTAGAAAGACCATCCATCACTCTACAGAAAAGGGCCCTCCCATTAGTTTCTAACTCCCTAATGAGTACTTTTATTTAAAAGTACTAATTAATGAAATTCCCTTTATTTGATTACTCCTTCTATTCCCACTAAACATATGCTCCAAGAAAAGACCAAGCCCTAGTATCCCAAGTATACCAAAATGTAACAAGTACTTTATAAATATTTACTGCATGAAATGCAAAGTGAATCATGTCCCTTGTGGTCAAAGTATTATCAGCATAATAAAGAGTAAGATAAGAATATGTAAGCAGGAAGCAATACAATCTTGAAAGTTATATAAAACAGTAATTTTAATTGCAAGCTATTCTGTTGAAAGAAATGTATACTTACCTTTTCATGTGAATGCATGAGAGGTATACATGTCATGTGTACATGTGCAGGTCAGTTGACACTGGAGGTCTTCAAGCGTTCTCCACCTATTTTCAATTTTAATCTTGTATATAACATGTCTGTGTGTGTGTGTGTGTGTGTGTGTGTGTGTGTGTGTGTGTGTGTGTGTGTGTGTAAGTATGAATGCTTGTGTGCCATGGCATGCATTCAGAAGCCAAGAAGACAATGCTGTGTGTCAATCTCCTACTTTCACCTTGTTTGAGACAGGGTCTCCAGTCTCCACCTCCCATCTTGCTGTAGGTGTGCTGGGATTACATACATGTGCTACTGCATGCAAGCTTTATGTGGGTTCTGGAAATTCAGACTCTGGCCCTCAAGCCTTTGTGGCAAGTGTTTCACCCACTGAGCCTGCTTCCCAGACCCTGGCACCTAGAGTTATCCTTTCTCACTACAAGTTCCAGGCTTCTAACATCCAAGAAAACTAAACTTCTTCACTAACACAGCTGATGGTGATAAGAGAATGATCTGAACTAAACCACTTCCTTCATTGTTTAAAGAATATTTCCCAAATAACTGTGAAATCTAAACGTAAATTCCAGTGGTTCCCATAGGATATTACAGGGATTCACCTGAGGTTTCCAGAGTGTATCTTTAACATATATTTTCCATTTCCAAACTCGGTTCCCATAGGATATTACAGGGATTCATCTGAGGTTTCCAGAGTGTGTCTTTAACATATATTTTCCATTTCCAAACTCAAAAGCTCTTTCAGCTGCTGTAGAATCAACTCTATGTGTTAAATCCAGTGTTGGTTTCTCCTTAACCATCCATATGAGTGAAGGAAAACTCAGAACAGGAACAGCCAGCCAGCTCAGGGTGACATGCTTCTCCACGGCAACTGGCCACTGCTGGAAACTGCTGCAGAGAAGCTCCTGTTCTGCACAGGTACTGGGATGCTGCTATTCTATATTAGTTTGCACTTGGCAACTGTTTACAAATTATTAGTATGTTTTTCTACATTCTAAACTTCCATGTAAAGTCTTCTTCTTTACATTGTTCTGAATACTACACAATTTAAGGATGAGGAAGGACTGCAGGAAGACCCAAAATAATTAATATTAACATTAAACTTGTAATTTATTTATTTATTTACTTGCTTACCTACTTACTTATTGCAGTCCTGGGGATTAAACTCGGGGCCTTGTACATGCTAGGCAAGTGCCTAATCATCATCTTAAAAAGGGCTGGGGATGTGGTTCAGTGGTAGAGAAAGTCATGTTTGAGTGTTGTGAAATATTATTTTAACTATGTGAAGGTGTGTTACATTTGTTTATGTGGAATTTGTTTAATTATGTAAAGATGTGTTGCTCTTTTACCTTGCCTGCCTAAGGCACCTGATTGGTCTAATAAAAAGCTGAATGGCCAATAGCAAGGCAGGAAAGGGATAGGAGGGGCTGGTGGGCAGACAGAATAAGTAGGAGGACAAATCTAGGCTCAAGAAAGAAGGAGAAGAGAACAAAGGAGAAAGAGGGACACACCCAGGGCTAGAAGCCAGGCAGACGAAAGTCGACCAGACATGAGAAGCAGGAAAGTAAGACATACAGAAAGGGAGGGGAGTGTAGATAAAGAGAAACGGATTAAAATAAGAGCTATGATGAGGCCGAACATTCATTAACTAATAATAAGTCTCTGTGTCATGATATGGGAGCTGGATGGTGGCCTAACAGAAAGCCTGCTACACTTGATCCCCAGCATCACATACATGAATGAACAGGTAGCTTGGTAAAGCAGGAAGAAAAGGAAGGAAGGACCGATTGATTTTGGTCATTTTTATTAAATGACCATTAGGAATATGCATTGGAGATATAAAATTTAAAAAAAGTAAGGTCTACCTACTTCTGAGTCTAGCAGAAGAAACAAGCACATAAATATAGCATGACAGTCCTAGTGACGGCCTAGATGTGATGCCACGGCACAGAAGACAGGCATGGAAACAGCTTCACTGCTGCACAGTAAACCATCTTTCTGCCTTGTGGCTTTCAGGCACACTCCCGATGAACTCCCAAGGGCTTACACCTCAGAGCAGATCATGTCCCAGTCCCACCCGAGCCTGGAAGGGATTCAGGGAAGACAGCACTTACTTCTTCCTCTGCAGGCTTATTTGACTAAGCAGCAGCAGCTAGGTAATCCCAAACAGGAAGGACTCCCAAAACTGGTTCTTACCCATGCTGTCGGCAGAGCAGAGGTCACTCTCCAACTAATTAGTAGAACTGGTCAGAGTTCTCCAAATTACACAATATTGATTTTTCAACCAATTCTTCCCAAGTGCCTCAAAAAGAAACGGTAAGCTCCATCCACTCAGGTTAGAAACTGGCCTCCAAGGGCTGGAAAACAAGGCAGTTCCCCTGACGGGCCAGTACCCGTCACGGAATAAACTAGCAGACAGAACTAGCTGTAGGGAGGGCGGCCTCGCTGGAAATGGAGCTATCAGAAGGAAACTGGGATGACAAAGAGAAATCATCACGAGACTAAAGGGAAGAAGTTCTGGAAGATGGCAGAAGAGCCAAGACTGAGCTCGATACTAAATCCCTGCTCCCGGGTTTGCTAAGAACCCGGAGAACTCCAGGCAAGTCACTTATCATTTTTGAACCTCAGTTTTTCCATCTACAAAATAATGGAGTCAGACTAAAGTATTCATAAGATCCCTTCTAACAATAAATTTCCGTTGTAGGAACAAAAGAGACACTTACAAACTGGACATACTACTTAACCTCAATACGCCATGAAAAAAATAGTAACATTTTTTGAAATTTACCAACTACTTTCCCAGATGTGAGCAAATGTGGGTATCTTATACCAACTTGCCAAGTAACTTGGTTAACATACTCATTGGTAATCAGAAATACAGAGACTTAAGGGCACAGAACTGTTTATAGCAATCATATTTATATATAGAATCATTTTCTCCAGCTTGCTAACATATCTTGGACAAGAATCTTGGTTATCTGACCTAACTGGGTCCACCGGTTCTTTATGGGTACACACTGCCCACCCCAAACTTCAGGACTTTTACTTTCTCACAATTCTGTAGGTAAGCAATTTAGTCTGAGCCTACTGGACAGTGCATATGCTGGTCAGGCTCAAGGTTACCAATGAGGTTGCAATCATCTGGCACTCTGACTGGGGCAAGCAGGATCAAGCTGCTCTGGTGGTGGAAGAATTCTACATAGAAAAAGAGCACATTCTAGTGTTCAAAGTGCTTTCCGAATCTCCTTGTCTAACACATCTAATACACCGCTGTCCAAAGCAAGTCAGAGAGTTAAGCCCAACCCATTCAAGGAGTAGATACAGAAAACAGATCCTGGGAGAACAGGCATTCAAAGTCATTACTGTAACAGTGTACCACATCAGCTGTTAGCTGTTTTAGCCAAATAATGAATTTACACTTTAAAGAGCATTCTTCCATTTGGCAATTTTTATTTCTACTTGAAATAAATTAAAAACACCGAGAAAGAGTTTCTTAACACAACAAAATATGAAGCAATATCACACTCTGCTGTGGATATCGCTCTGTATAAATAAAATGCTGATTGGCCAGTAGCCAGGCAGGAAGTATAGGCAGGACAAGCAGAGAAGAGAATTCTGGGAACAGGAAGGCTGAGTCAGGAGACACTGCCAGTCACCACCATGAGTACCAACATGTAAGATACTGGTAAGCCACGAGCCATGTGCCAAGGTATAGATTTATAGAAATGGGTTAATTTAAGATGTAAAAACTAGATAGCTAGAAGCCTGAGCCATTAGGCAAAACAGTTTAAGTAATATAAGTGTCTGTGTGTTCACTCCGTTGGGTCTGAGAGGCTGCGGGACTGGCGGGTGAGAGAAAACTGCAGGACTCTAGAGAAAACTTCGGCTACAACACTCATATTCAGCTTTACCACCAACCAGGTATGAGCTTGCACTAAGTTATTTAACATCTCTGTGAATTATTTCCACCCTGATAAAAGGGCATCTCACCACTAGTCTATTTTTCATAGTTGTTTTTCCAGTTGAGTTCAACCTAAAATTCTGAACATTTATTGAAGACCAACAATGTTCCAAGTATTATACCTGACAGACTGAAAGGGCAGGCTACCATGATGTATAAAAATGTGCATCATTTTTAAAACCCTGAAGTAATCCAAACATGCATCATAGCAGAAAGGCTGAAGTGTGAATGTTTATACAGACTACCACACAGCAGTTAAAGTTAATGAACTACACGGAATAACTATGTAATGATAAGACATTTATGTGCTATATGTGGTCCTTTAGCCAAACAGATAAGTAAAGACTGACATTCAAACACATTGTTAGGCAAGCCATAAACCCTGATGTAGGGTGACATTTGTCCAAAAAAGAGTGACTTTTTCTTTGGAAAAAAAAGTCTCTTTGGAGCAGAGTGTGGCGGGACATGCTGTACTAGGTGGCAGAGGCTAAAAGATGCCAAGTTTGAGGCCAGCCTGGACTTTGCAGTGATATCTTATTTCAAAGACAAATCAGATGCTGTTGGCCTCCCTAGGGGTTTTTTCAATACTCAGAGGGCAGCTTTTTCTAATGCTCACAAAGGACTGGATAAGCTAATGCTTCTAATGACACAGGACGACACAGCAACAGGACAGAAAGTGACAAAACAAGTCACGGAATACGCTCATGATTCTACTTCTAGAATGTTTCAAATCATGAAAAAACAAGACTACTGTTTAGAGGTTAAAAAGACATAGTTAACTGAAAGAAAAGCAGGAGAACGGGATGTAAAATTCAGAATGTAGTCAAAGAGAACGAGATGGGAGAGTACGTAAGAACATCAGTGTCTTAGACACTCTAATCATAACACTCAAATGTCACACTACACCCATAATTATGAACAAGCACTCTATTAATTAAAAATAAAATGTCTTTTTAAAAGAGAA
Organism: Peromyscus nudipes; assembly: GCA_902168325.1. Taxonomy (NCBI): domain Eukaryota; kingdom Metazoa; phylum Chordata; class Mammalia; order Rodentia; family Cricetidae; genus Peromyscus; species Peromyscus nudipes. The sequence goes on from CABHPH010133622.1 coordinate 11,557, forward strand.
CTTTGAGGGTAGTAAGTAGTAAAGTTCTCCCTTAAACTAGGCAGTACCTATCAGCTCAGTATCTACTTAAACTTCCTACCTTCCCAATACCTTATAAACTCGGTGAAGGGAATGGGTGAGGGCAAATACATGTGCAGTATTTAACTGAAGAAGTTGGGTTTTTAGAAAAAGACTCCGTATTCGCAAATAAACCAACCCTGTTACAAGAGAATGAATGCCTAGAAACACAACAGGGTGAGATCTGAAAAGAACGTGTAGAGTTTGGAAGCTTTTTAAAAAGAAGCATCAAAGAGGTGAGATGTGCTGGGGTGCTCTCGCGGTAACACCGGCACTGGACCGTGACAACTGCAAGAGAGACACAGGTCACGTTGTGAGCTACTTCTAGTAAAGATGTGTACACAGAAGTCATCTCTGCTGCTTTAATAGACATCAGACCCAACCTAGGAAAAACCTTCATCTGCTACTTCATGGACTATGAAAATAAGAGAGGGGTGATCTTTCTTTGCTACTCCCCAGAGTATTACTTAGGAAGAAATGGAAGTACTGGACAGGGGAAATCATCCACATCCTAAAACACTACACCATTTCAATCATCTGAGTTGAAAATTTCTCTTTTATTTAAAAAGGTCACAGAAATTGTGGTATAGTCCTATTTGTATTTGTACACTACTATATTCATATCCCTATATAAAGCTATTTAAATGCATTTCCATTTAGAACATCAGGGGGTGGCTGTAAGGCTCAGTAGGTAAAAGGCTTGCTGTGGAAGCATGAGGACCTGGGTTCTTAACTCCAGCACCATGGAAAAGTCAGATGCAGCAGTAGACATCTGTCACTCAAGAACTGGGGAAGCAGAGACAGGTGGCTGCTCGGAACTTGCTGGCCCACCAGGCCAGCTGAAATGGAAAGCTCCAGGTTTAGTGAAAGACACTACCTCAAAAAATAGAGGGGCTAGCTACACTGCTTAGTGAGTAAAGGCACTTGCCATCAAGTCTGATACCCTGAGTTTTCACATAGTTGACAGAGAGAACAAACTCCCAAAGTTATCTTCTGACCTTCAAATGCATGCTAAGGCACACACACACACACACACACACACACACACACACACACCCCACCCCAAACAAACAAACAAATAAATAAATAAAAACAATAAAGAACGATAGAGGAAAATACCCCAAGTCTCCAGCCTCTGAAACAGATATAAAGAAAGGGATACATGGAAGAAAAAATTTAAGGTTTTATTCAAATGTATCCCATATTCCAAAACTGATGAATACAAAGCTTCCATAAAACTGGGTCGATTCCAGGTTCCTAAAGTATACTTTCCCCACATTCCTCTTCCTTCATTTTATTAGGGTAAAACAGAATGATTTTTAAAGCTGCCTATTTGACACACAGGTAATCCTTCTTTATTTAACGGAGAGAGCACAATCTTTTTGTTGTTGCTTTTCAGACAGGGTCTCTCAGCCCATTCTGACCTGGGTTTCACAGTAATCCTCCTGCTGCAGCTTCTCTAGTGAGATTACAGGTGTGCTCAGTTTAGAGTCATTTTCAACAAACCATATTTATATATAAAATGAGACTAATCCATCATATTAAAACCTAAAAATAAGTGAGACACCATATAAATATAAATAAGCTGCTATTATATACTAATTAATCTCATAATGATCAAGTGTCAAACCAATTATTATCACAAACTATCCACTATGCAAAACAAAGCTTTTCATCAATAACAGTACAAATTCAGATGCATTCACCATCGTACTAGGACTTAAACATTACTTCATGAAAAGAAAAGGATTTCAAATGTTTCTGACTATTTCAGGCTGAGGAGACAGCTCAATCAGCAAAGTGCTTACTGAGTAAGTAAGCATAAGGACTTGGGCTGGATCCCAGGTCCACGTAAGAGCCAGGCACCTGTCTATAGCCCCAGCACTAAAGAGGCAGAGACAAGCAGATTCCAGAAGTTTGTTGGCCAGCACAGCCAACAAGTCAATCAGCTCCAGGTTCAGTGAGAGACTATCTCAAAAAATAAGGCTGTATGGGCTGGCAAGATGGTTTAGTAGGTAAAATGGCCTGCTGCCAAACCTGACCAACTGCGTTCAATTCCCAGGATCCACTCGATGGAAGAGAACTGACTCCCACCAGCTGTCCTCTGCTTCTATACATGTGGTTGGGCGTATATGAAAAGTGTGCACATACACACACATACACACACACACACACACACACACACACACACATACACACATACACTAGCAGTGTGAAAAAATACTAAGTGGAGTCCTGCAAAATGTCTCAGTTGCCACCCAGCCTAGTCACCTGAGTTCAATTCCCAGAGACCACACAGTGAAAGGAGAGACTCTGTCAAGTTGTCCTTTAACTTCAATATGCATATTCTCTCTAAATAAGTAAATAAATACAGAAATACCAAAAGGTTTAAAATAAGGTGGAGAGCAATAGAGGAAAATACAAACATCAACCTCTGGCCTCCACGTACACATGCACACAAGCATGCACACAAACCTGCACACACATAGCCCTCCCCAGCACCACTACCACACAGACTCCTGGGTTCTGAGGACGGGAACTCAGGTCCTCATGCTTGGGCTACATGCTTTCCCCACAGCTTCCCTAAGCCCTTGGACAATTTTTTATGCACTGATGATTGTTTGCTCTTGTCAGAAATGTTGATACAGGGCCATTGCGCCCTTTTTAATCAGGTTGCTTTTCAGTATTGAGTTAGATAATGTGCAGCTCCTTTCTCCCATCCTGTAGTTCCTCGTTGATCGTTCCTTCAGCGTGTGATTTTGCTGTTGACTGATCCAGAAAAAGTCACACAAGGTAGCAGGCATCTCTGATCCCAGTGTTACTGTGACATCATGGGAAGAAGAGAGAGGAGAATCCTCAGCAAGAACTTGTGTATCATCCCATTCAAAGAAAGAATTGCTCGGTTTATTAATGTCATTCACAGGCCCAATATTATTAGTATTTTACAACAAGTGCCTGAATCAGGCTGGGGAGATAGCTCAGTCCACAAAGCACTTGCTGGGCAGCATGAGGACCCGAGTTCAGATCTCAGCACCTACATAAACACCAGGTGACCATGGCAGCTCACCTGTAATCCTAGCACCTGGAAGACAGAACAGGGCGTCCTGGCTAGCCAAACCAACTGTATCAGTGAGCTCTGACTTCAATGGAGAGACTTACCTCAGTGAATAAGGTCGTGAGCCACTGATGAAGACTCCCCAAATCAGCCCAGGGCCTCCACATGTGCACATACTCATGTAACCACATTTATACTAACGTGCCCCCACACCATACACACCGACACATCTTTAAAAATGGCTCCGTGAGTAAAGCGTTTGTCACACAGCCTGAGAAGTCTGATCCCCAGAATTCACCAGAAGGTGGAGGGGAGAACCAGCTCCACAAAGTCATCCCCTGACCTCCACACACATACTAATAATAAATTTAATCTTTTGAAATGTCTAAGTACTACTACAAATCTTTATACTTGAATCTTATGTAACTAATCCACTGTGACAAGAAGAGCTAACAATTATTTATTCCTTCACCGACACTCAAAAATGACTTGAAGGTGAACATGATAGTGAATGTCTGTAATCCCAGCTTGGGAGGTAGAGACAGGGAAATTAAGGGCACCCTGGGCTAATATACAAGACCCTATCACAAATAAACAAACAAAATAACAACAAAAAAATAATAAACTTGGAATATGTTTTTTACAGCAAAACCATTAGTTTATAAAAAGTAAAAGCTGACAAATTATATTTCTTTTTATTTTTAAAAATCCAAAGTCAAGTTTAATATAATTGGAATAAAATAGCTATTGTTGCCTACTGCTACAAATGCATACTTATCTTTGCATATGTATAAGCACAAACATACACAAAGAACACTTCTTATTACACAGCATTTTTGGAAATGACAGAAAATCATACCCACGATCCTACTATACACACAATCCTGCCAAACCAGCAATCCTGCTGTCCCCACATATCTGCCATTCCCCACACACCCACCATCTCCACACGCCTGTCATGCCCGCACACCTGCCATCCTCACATATCCAGGCCTGCTATTATTTGATACAAAATTAAATTTTAAGAATGTCATTAGTGAGTCCTTCACATCTCAAAGATTATCATGTAACGTTTAGGCATGTTACACAGTGAATTACAATTACAGATTTTCTAATATTAAGCCATCTCTACATACAAGCAACACAGAACTTGTAATGTTTGATTTCTCTTATTTATGGTTGAATTTGATCTGCTAATTATGTTTTTAAAGGTTGGACTTCTATAGTTCTGACTGAAATTCATCTATCATTCTCCTTGCTGATTCTGTTTGCTTTAAGTAAGAGAGTTACAAGGTCTTTCTTGTACAATGAGTTGGGAAGTATTTCCTTATTGTCTAGTGTCTGGAAACAATCACATGAAATTTTGAAGATCTTCACCTTATATTTTAATAACAGTTACCTGTAAATCCACCTGGGCCTCGTGTTGACTTTGAGGGGTCAGATGGTTTTGTTTTGTTCTTTTTTTCCTTCTTTTTTAAATCATTTCTTCAATTTCTTGAAGAGTAGAGTCAGTCAAGCTGGACATCAGGTACTCCAGGTTGGCCTCAAACCCCTTATGTAGTGAAGGATGACCTTCAACTCCTGATTCTCCTGCCTCCGCCAACCAAGTGCTGGGATTACAGGCATGACCAGCACATGTAGTCACATGGTGCTGGGCATCAAACCCAGGGTTTCATGCATGCTAGGCCAGCACTCAACCAACTGAACTACAGCCCCATCCCCAAACTGAGTATTTCCTGAACTAGTTCTTCAGTCTCCAGGAAGTGATTTATCTTTATCACACAGTAACTCAACCTAAAAAATGTGTGACTTTTACATGAATACCAACCAGTGCTGTATCAAGTGAGCACTAAATATCATGCCAGTTTTGTTCTGTTCTTATTTTATGAGAGATTAAGATTCTTTACAGAGGGGCTGGAGAGATGGCTCAGAGGTTAAGAGCACTGCTTGCTCTTCCAAAGGTCCTGAGTTCAATTCCCAGCAACCACATGGTGGCTCACAACCATCTGTAATAAAAATCTGGTGCCCTCTTCTGGCCTGCAGGGATATGTGCAGACAGAACACTGTATTCATAATAAATAAATAAATCTTTAAAAAAAAAAAAAAAAAAAGAATCTTTACAGATCTAAAAACAACTGTAAATTCCTTGGATGTCACAAAACCAAGACTGCTATTTTTGACAAGCAGAAATAGGTATACATGTATTTTAGATAGCACTTACCACCAGAAACAGGGGCATCCATGAAAACAGCTCCCATTTTCTCAACTTCTTTCGCCAATTCTTTTGAAACTGAAGGATCAATAGTACTGGAATCTATTAATAATGAGCCTTTCTTCACTTTTCTAAGTATAAATAAAAATATTCAAGTTTAAAATTCTGCATAAGTACTTCATGCAACTAACTATACAATCAGAATCAGCTAAAAACTGCTAGACCATCAACTGGCTTGGTATTGAAATAGTTTTTAAAAAAATCTCATATTTACTCATGTCCAGATCAATTTCAGTTCAAAGTAAACCCATACTCATTCAAAAAAACAGTAATAAAATAAAAATCTAATAAAGTAAGTGGTAAAGTCTGGTATTAGGTGAAGTACACCAGCCATGCTAACAAGTAAAGCTAACGTGTAAGCAATTTTTAAAGCCTATCAACTTTAAAGGGGCATTTGATAGGATTTAAATTTTTGTTTGTAGAGTCATTGGGTCTTCAAAAGCTTAACTCTTTAGTAAGCTATACTGCAAACTTCCCATATCCCTATCATTTTCACTAAGAATAAACACAAGCAACTGAAATATAGCTATTTGCTTCAAGAGGGCATATTCTTTCAATAATGGAAACATTTTTAAAAGTAGTATTTTTATTAACTTTTTGAGAATTTCAAATAATATATTTTGATCATATTCACCCCCTCCTCCAACTCCTCCCAGATCCACTCCCACCTCCTTATCACCCCCCTTCTCCCAGAT
>CABHPH010133622.1:17645-39124 GCA_902168325.1 Peromyscus nudipes
CCACCTCCCTATCACCCAACACCCTCCCAGATCCACTCCAACCTCCCTATCAACCTACTTCCTGTGCTAATGGAAACTTTTTAAAAAACAAAATATTAAACAGGCAGAAACAGAAATAAAGGATTGAATCTAGAACCTTCAAAGATGTTTTCTGTGGCAAATTAAAATACATACACTGATAAAGATGGAAATAGGATCACAGATCTTTTTATATAAACTTGCATCAATCTTACAGTAGAGATTTCTGGTTATGCTATGAGTTCAGTACAAGTACCTGAAATAGTTCCCTTATATCTAGAAGGCAGTGCTTATTCTAGTGGCTGGGAAACTGACCTACATGATAATTTAGCTACCTGGTCTTAGTGGTCCAGGCCTACAATCTTAACTACTCCAGAGGCTGTATCAATATCTGCCTGGGTTACAATGTGGGTTCAAGGCCAACCTAAGTTGATTAAGTGAGATCATGTCTCAAAAGCAAATAAAGGAAAAACATATAAATCAAGGATAATAGCTAACAATTGCATGCAAATTCCCCAAAGTTCTTACCTATTATTAGTGTATGTGTAGCTGTGCACATGGAGTTCAGAGGACAACTCTGTGGAGTCAATTTACACAACAAGAGCTCTACCCAGAGCCATCTCACTAGCCATAGTTTCCTCAATTTCTCCCTGTGGGTCTGCTCACCCAGGGATACACAATCAAGACTGGAAAATCAGAACTCAGTATGTAGAAATATTAAAAAAGAAAATGCAGAAAAATCACTATTAAAAAAAAAAGATACTAGAGCCAGGCATGGTGGTGCATGCCTTTGATCCCAGCACTTGGGAAGCAGAGGCAGGTGGATCTCAGAGTTCAAAGCTAGCCTGGTCTACAGAGTGAATTCCAGGCCAGCCAGGGCTACACAAAGAAACCCTATCTGAAAAACAAAAAACACACTGTAGACAGATCCAACGGAGTATGTTAATAAATAAAATTGCCTGGGGGTCAGAGCTATTAGCAAGCCATAGGAAAGCAGGGCAGTGGTGGCATACGCTTGTAGTCCCAGCACTTGGTAGGCAGAGTTAGGTAAGTCTCTGTGTGTCCAGGGATACAGCCAGCATTGGATACACATGCCTTTACTCTCAATACCAACCATGGAACACCTGGAGGTCTATACAGACAGGCCGTGATGAGGCGGTCATGTGGTTGGGTTTACAACCAATGAGAAGGCAGAACAGAAACTCTATATAAGGACTTTAACACAGGAGGTGCTGCTGATTCAGAGAGGTAGGACCACCGCAGGAGGAAGGGTAAGGTTTTAGCTCTTAGCTCTGACCTCTTGGCTTTCTTTCTTGCATTGGTTCTGTGTTTTTTTATTTAATAAAATGGTTGGTTACATCTACAGGAGTATCTGGGTGTACTCCACACAAGAGACATGCCAAGTACTACTAGAAATCACCTCAGTACAAAGGCTTTACTTTATGTAACAGAAAAAATTATGAATAAAACCTACCAGTCTTCTATGGTATTATCATTTTCAACAATCTTAAAACCAAGTGGGAAATCATCTCAAAATTACTTATGCACTGGGTATGAATAAAGAATCCTGAGGGGTGGGGAGGTGGACACATCGCTGAGAAGGTAATTATAGTTTAATATGAAACCAAACTCTTCCTAAGCACTGCCTGGACAAAACACGTCTAGTAGCTGTCACCTCCCCAAAGTAAAGGATATTAATAAGTGTTGTGTCACTACAGGTTTTAGTAACTTTTCCTTGAGAGGTAAAGCAGGGCCGTAACTGAAGCAGGCTAGGTAATGAGTCAGCCAGGATGCCTTGGGACCACACACACTGTGGGCCTGCTGGATCCATCCAAATGAGTGCCACTCAACCATCCCTGAAATCTAAACATTTATCTTATCAGTTTTCTGTCTAATATCCAAATGTCTTTTCCTTCCAAGTCTGTTAGTTTTCCAACAATTCAATTTCCCCAAACCTCAAATTTCACATATTACGGTTTTCTGAAAGTAAACTTTACTTTCTTTTAGCAAGCATTACTAGAAATCAGTGTGTAGGTAACTCAAGTGTCTACATGGTATATGTTTCTCTCTCTCTCTCTCTCTCTCTCTCTCTCTCTCTCTCTCTCTCTCTTGAATTCAGTAACAAATAAGTTAGAAATAGGAACCAGAAAGCGTAGAAAATGGGATCCAACCACTGTCATTCTGGCATAACCACAAGTGTTTGGCAGTGAGCAGCAATTCACTAACAGGTTTACAGCATCAGGGAAGACAGACACTGATAGGAAAAACTGACCTAAATTATACTTTACTCAAAGAGCTACTGCTAACACTGAATTCCAGCTTCCCAAAGTTCTCACTACAGATGGACTAACCCAGAGGACATACAATAACTTTTTATTATATAATAAAATCTTAAATTATGGTGTTCTTTCCAGTGTTTGGTTTTATTTTTCACAGAACCCCTTTTCTGGATTTCTATACACTATAAGAAAATTATGCTTTTAAGAGTGGTATAATTTCAAATGCAAGCCTTAAAAGTCTCTTAAACATGTTACAAATGAAGGCAGGTTTAATGCAAGAGTTAAAGGAAAGAAACAAGATGGGGGGAGTCACCTTGACACAAGGCATATACTTGACTCTAGTGCAAAAATGAACCCTTTATGGTGAGCAGGAAATCACACTGTTCACTTTATGAGATAAGAAAATACACAGGAAGATTTAACCAACAGAGCTGCAATACCTTAGCAGTTCTAAAACACATGAAACCAGGAATTATAGCAAGAAATATGAGCATTGAGAAATACATACTTTAGAATCCCATTTGCTCCAGTATAAACTTCTACTGAATTCAGACTGGTGGGCAGCATTGTAATAATCCTGTCAGCCTTTTCAGCTACATCTGCTGGGGAAGACGCTACCTTTAAAGAAATTGCAAAGGAGAATTGTTTAATTCAAATGTAAGCAGTTTCCATACCTCAAGCAGGACCTGCAACTATTTACTGGCAAACAGTTCAAGAATATACACGACTAACAAAGCTCAGTGAAATGAAATAACAAATGGAAGATTAAGTTAGAGTCTTCATCCTCTACTGAACTGTCTGAAGAATATGGGTTTCAGAGAAAGCCCCCCTTAAATGTCCATCCTCACATCACTGAAGTAAATACAAAGCAAAACAATGGTATGTCTTCTTCCTATTGACGCTCCATCTCTAGATCATTCCAAGATAGAAACCTGGAAGTTTATGTCAGAAAACTTTAAACATTCCCTTAGAAACTGAGAGTTCTCTTCCATTGAAAGAAATTTAGTTCCATCTAGATAATTCCTTTAAAAATCCACTGCAGAGTACCAAAAATTAGCTCACAGATCTTAGGGTGCTACATGTCTCCAAGCTTTTCATGCCCATAACTGGCAGTGCCAACTCATCCAACTGCCAAGTGCCAAGTGCATGGGGTGGTCCATCGGCCCCCTGCATCCCTAGCATCTGCTTCTTGGAATGTTTTGGTTTGCCAGAGCACTGCTAACCCCTCAATTACATCACATAGTGTCAAAGCTCACAGATCTGGAAAAAACACACACTGATGGTGATAGCAGGAATGTCACAACTCTACTGGACACATTGCTCTGTATCTAATGACTACATACATTTGCTATGGTATAACAACAATGCCTGATTTGTACAACAAAGGCAGGTTTATTAGACACAGGCGTTCAAATAATCTTAACCACTGATGTGAGGACTTTAAAACTGAAATAATAACTGACAAAATTTGGCCACAACTCAAAAGACGAGGAAGAAACCAACCTCATTTCCAATCTGACACTAGCCACAAAAGCCCTTTAGCAGCCAACTAATTAGAATCCCTCAATTACATTTGCTAATTGAGTGGGTAAAAAAGACAGCATGGATGGAACAAAGGAACACTTATTTAGGGAAGCCAGAGATGCAGCTCAGCCAAGTAGTCAGGTATGATTTTGTGCAAATCATTGAACCTCACTGGCTTCAGTTTCCCAGTGAGGAATTAATGTACATTAATTCCTGTAATCCTAGGACTCGGGAGGACTTGGATTAACAAGAGAACTGCAAATGTGAAACCAGCCTGGGATGCAGAGAGAAACTTCTAACAAATAAAGACTGAGGCTCTGCCTTTTAAAGAAATGACTCATTTGTCCTCATTCTTAACCTGGATAAATCCTTTGTACTCTTCTGCCCTCTGCCTCTACAGAGAACCCTATGTGCCCTTTTGCCAAACAAAGTAACAAGAAAACATCTATTTTAGCTTCTACCTCCAACGTAGAATGTGTTAATATCCAGTAACCTTCAATTCCAGGAAGGCTGGTCACTGTAAAATGACACTGAACTCATCTTCTTCCTTCTGTCTACTTACTTATCATAAGGAAGTGGAAAAGAGAAAATCTGGTCACTGAGTCTACGTCTGGAACTCTCTAAGTCCTCAGACCTTATCCTCACAACTTTCATTTCAGATGACATTACTTCTGTCGGAAAGAAGCTAAGATTATACACATTATTTTTCTGTAGTTCTCTATCAGAAATGAACTGTTAAGGAGTTACCTGTCTTTTTCTCCTCAAAAATTGTCTTGGCATTTTATTTATAGTTACATCATAATTTAAATAGAATGCCACATGAGACATCTTGTCACTTTTGGTCAATGCTGACTACTACACATATAACAGATACTCAAGCTTTATCTATTGGCCAAAAGCAGAAAACTCCTAACAAATGGAACCTGAGGCTCTGTCTTTTAAAGAAATGATTCCCGTGCCCTCACTCTGAACCAGAAATCTATTCTCATAGAGCTGGAAGGCGGAAGTCTGCGTCTGAAAGCCAGGTGTCGTCAGTGGGGCCACCCTCTCTCCAAAGGCTCTAGGAGATTCTTCCGGCTTCGCGCAGCTCCTGGCACTCCCTGGCCGGCAGGAGCACAACTGTAATGTCTGCCTCCATCTTCAGAGCACTCTCCTGTTTGTGTCTTCTCCCTTGTGTGACAGTGAGTCCTGGCCATCAGCTGCCACTAGCTACACCCCCAGGTCTCATTTTTAAATGGCTTTACTGATACACACACCATACAATTTTCCCATTTAAAGTGGATAATTAGTTGGCTTTTATATATCCCCACATAAGAGTAACCATTACCATAGTCAAGTTTTCAGTCTCTTCAACAAGAAACTGATATCCACGAGCTGTCACCCCAGTATGCCCAAAGCTGCCTATCTCCCCCTCAGCACTAAGCAACTAACGTACTTTCTTATCTCTATAGATTTCCTTTCTCTAAGATTTTTTCAGATAATAGGAGATGCATAGTGCATGGTCTTTTGTAACTGGCTCTTTAATTTAGTGTGCTTTCTTAGTTCATCTGTGACATAGCAAATATCAGCACTTCCTTCCCCTTAATTCCTAAACTGTCTATTACAGATGTCACACTTTGTTTCCTCATTCATCCAATGATATACCTAAGTGTTGTTCCCACTTAGCTATTATGCATAATGCTATTACACAGAAAGTTCTGTGTGATATATGTTTTCATTTCCCCTGGGTATAGATGTAGGTTTGTTTTTTATTGTGTTGGGTTTTTGTTATGTTTTGTTTTGAAACAGGGTCTCATTACGTAGCTCTGGCTGTCCTGGAACTCACTATGTAGAATAGGGTGGCCTTGAACTCCCAGAGATCCACCTGCCTCTGCTTCTCGAGTGCAGGGATTAAAGGCTTGTGCCACCACCACCCAGCTTAAATACAAGTTTTCTTTTACTGCTTGGTCAGGAACTGGGGAGATATATGGCTCAGTGAACAAAGTGCCTGCCGTGCAACCATGAGGCCCTGGGTTTGGATCTCCAACACCCAAGTAAAAGCCAGGTATTGCGGCATGCATCTGAAACCCCAGCACTGGGAGGCATAGAAAGTGTCACTTTCTGAGGACAGCACCTAACTTTTCCGTGCATCGACTCTGACCCCTCTCCTGGTCTCTGAGGGCACTGCACTCCTTCATTCACAGTCATACTTCAAAATGAATAAAACAAAAACAAACAGACCAAAACGAGAGTGGTTCAGCTGCTTTTTGTTGTGCCACAAACCCATAATCCAAACTCTTAGGAGGCCAAGGCAGGAAGACTGAGATTTAGAGGCCAGCCTGGGCTACACAATGAGCCCTGCCCCCAAAACAAGTAAACAAAATACTATCAAAAGACCTAAGACACAGCAGTTTCTCACTAAATATTAGGTTCCTTTTTCTTCCATTTAAAATGTAAATGTGTCCTTTATTCTAGCCTTTCTTTAGGCCTACCTAAAATTCCCAAAGAACATGAATGTTATTGGAGAATAGAGGTTAGAGGGGTAACTTCAGAGAATATATAGTTTAAGCAGAACACCAGAAAGTTCTGGAAAAACATACAATGCAATGGCAAGCATTTCAGTTGTTCCAAAAGTAAGCTGTAAGTTCTACAGGCATGGGAGGGGGATAACTGGGCACTGAAAAGCCCGAGTTTCTGCTCTGCAGTCCATAATCTAATCCACTGTAGGAGCTCCAATCAACCTCTACCTTGCTTTCTGGCTAATTCTGTATTTAACTTAAGACATCCCCTCAGTTTAGAGATCAAGTAGCACTGCCATATACATGTCACCACATAGTAACAAATGTCAGATATCAGGATTATCCCCAAAATTAGTATCTATCTCCTGAAATCAATCAGCTACTAACTGATTAACCCCAGACAAGAAACCAACTTGGAATGCTTACTGTATCTAAGGATAATAAAAGGTCACCTTCTTCACTTTCTAGGAAAGTAAGTCATCAAATCTTTCCTACAAAGTTAATAAGAGCCCAGGTTACTCAGCCCAGAGCACCAAGGAGTGCAATGTCAGTCTCCATAGACCACATGGGCATGAGCAGTTTCAGTGATACAGAAAAGCCCCAAGATCTGCGGAGGCCCACAGAGGCTTCCTAATGAGACCTTACTCGGTCAGAGAATCTGAGCTTGCTTTACCCAGCAAGGATGCACAAGGAGATGATTTGGCCATGGGTGTGGTTACCAGGTGTTTGTACTTGGTTACTTGGCTGTACAGTATGCTTTGATCTTGCAAGGGGGAGGTCTTTTGCCTCTCCCCTTGGCATGTTATAAAAAGCCCTTTTGACCCAGGGCCCTCCCAAAGCTATCCTGTGTCTCTGTCTTTCTCATAATCTCTTTCTATCTTTCTACCTAATATTTCCTCATTCCTCTCTCCTCCCCGCAAAAACCTGTGGAAAGGTGGGAGCAGACCGGAGCTGGACCCTGGCAGACTCCCACAAGTATCACATCCTCATGCAGTACCGCCAGTACCAGGAAGCACAGAAAGCATGGCCAGGAAAGACACCGGGTGTTCGGCTCTGCAAAGGGCTTCTAAGTCACTAAATCTATTTCTATCTCAGGACTGCATTCCTCAGTATTTGCTTTCAAATTATTCTGCTTTATTTTTTCTCTCCATTTTCTATTTCTTAGGAAGCTTTTGGTATTCTTCCAGTTCTGGGGTCATATCTTGCCCTTAGTTACCATTCTACAACTTACGCAAAATTTCCCTCATATTGTAGAAAAAGTAAATCTACTCAATTCAGAGACTAAAAACATGGTCTCGCCAGGCGATGGTGGCATACGCCTTTAATCCCAGCACTCGGGAGGCAGAACCAGGCGGATCTTGGTGAGTTCAAGGCCAGCCTGGTCTACAGAGATCCAGCACAGGCACCAAAACTACAAAGAGAAACCCTGTCTCAGAAAAAAACAAAAAAACAAAAAAGCATGGTTTTTTGTCATTTGAGTTACTAATACTAGTAAAGTTTGACAAATCCGAACACAACAAGACTTGGCTGGCAGATGCTACCATCAAACATGATAAACCACAATTCTTGAAACGTAAATGGCAGCCTAAAAGCAACACACTACAGTTTGGTCATAACTCAGCTCCATATTACAGTCCACAATGTTTTTAGGTTGGCTACTGGTTTATGGCCAGTAACTAATTATGGACTCACAAAGTGCTGTCACGAAACATTTATAAAGTACACTCACATATATTTTCTCATCTGAGCTTCATAATCTAATGACACAAGTTGTTAGTCATCATTCACATTTTATAGATGTGGAAGTCAGCTGAGGGGATAACTTACCCCATTAAGACAAAATACAAATGTTTGATCTGGGACTTGTGCTCAGCTTTAAGTCCCAAAACAGATTCCTGTCCTAAGACAGTCATCCCTGACTTTCTCTAACAAGGAGGCTACTTCCACCAAACAACTGCTTCATCAGCATAATCAGCGAAGATATTACCTCAGGAAATGACCAAACAGAAAATGCCCAGGACACCTAGCAGAAAATAGACCCCCTCCGAGCAGCTATACCAAGTGATCTTTTGATGCGCACCCAAATGTTGAATTAATGTTAAATATAAAATGAAATACAATTAACAACAATTAGGTTTTATAACTCTGTTAGGGATACTTCTAAGAAGTGCTTGCTTCTTTAAAAAAGAAAAATAAAATTTATTTTTAAGAACCAAAGCCTAGCCGGGCAGTGGTGGCGCACGCCTTTAATCCCAGCACTCGGGAGGCAGAGCCAGGCGGATCTCTGTGAGTTGGAGGCCAGCCTGGGCTACCAAGTGAGTTCCAGGAAAGGCGCAAAGCTACACAGAGAAACCCTGTCTCAAAAAACCAAAAAAAAAAAAAGAACCAAAGCCTAAAGCAAATCCAAAGACAAGCCTTACCTGTTCACCAGCTTCTTGAAACTCTTTGCATGCATCAGGGAACACATCATAGAGAATGAGTGGATAGCCATGTTTCATGAGATTTTTCGCCATTGGATTTCCCATGTTTCCCAGTCCAATGAACCCAACTGGAGTCTTAGAAGCCATTGACCTAGAACACACTGATTTCAATACATTTATAAATACAAAATAAATAAATTTGTAACACTTTTTAAAATCCCATTGGGGACCTATAAGTCAAAGCAATGGCATAGTCAGGCATAGAAGTGCATGCCTATAACATCAGTACTCTGGAAATGGAGGCAAGAGGATCCAAAGTTTGAGGTCACCTTCCCGAGACACTGATTCAAAAACAAACAGGGCCAAAAGCTCAGGAAACAAAGGCACTGACAACCTGAAATACATACCCAGAACCCATGTTGTAGGAGAGACTGTCCTCTGATTACCACACTTATGCAATGGTATGCGCATTCTCTCTCTCTCTCTCTCTCTCTTTCTCTCTCTCTCTCTCTCTCACACACACACACACACACACACACACACACACACACACACACACACACAGAGTTTAATAATTAAAACAAAAAACAGGGGTTCAAGAGATGGCTTAGCAGTTAAGAGTTCTTTGCTTTTGCCAAGGATCCTGGTTCAGTTCCATCACCCACGTGGTGGCTCACAATCATCTGTAACTCCAGTTCCAGGGGCTCCAACACCCTCCTCTGAATTTCATGGGCACCAGGCATTCATATGGCATACATACATGGATAAATACTCATATACATACAATAAAATAATCTAAAAAATGTTTTAACCCCATAAAATAATGCTTTAGAAAATAAGAGAGCTTTGCCTCACCTTGGAAATAACATTAGATACAATTTCTCCATTTCACATTGACACTTGACAAATACCACTCAGTAAATGCGCACAGTATGACATAATGACAGAGTTTAGAAAGACACAAGACACAGCACTTGCTCTTGAAAAGTTTACAATCTACTAGCCGGGCGGTGGTGGCGCACGCCTTTAATCTCAGCACTTGGGAGGCAGAGCCAGGTGGATCTCTGTGAGTTCGAGGCCAGCCTGGGCTACCAAGTGAGTTCCAGAAAAGGCACAAAGCAAAAAGAGAAACCCCAAAAAAAAAAAACAAAAAAAAAAAAAAAAAAAGAAAAGTTTACAATCTACTGACAGAAGAAAGAGAAATAAGTCTACCTGCCCTTGCATTTGCAGGTTTTACTCCTCCTTTTCCCTTCAAAGACTTCATCTTTGAGACCATACCATGTGACGACTAATCACAGCCATTTTTAAGTTTCAAATCCTCTCCAATGATTGCTCCTACTCACCATGATCATATGTGAGTATGAGAAGATCCCATAGGCAAATTATTTGAAGCTCTATGTTTAAGAAACAAAGCTCATACTAGGTTAAAAGTTGATTTAGTTCCTTTTCACGACTGACTTTACCACTTCCATTAAATGTGTCATTCTTGTGCAACATCACATTGCTGCTGTGAAGTTTTACTATATACACAGGAACACTTCGTCTTTATAGTCCACGAAGGTCTAATGACAGAGAAATGACACCTAATTGAAATTTTATATTAAAATTAAATAGAAGTACATTTTATAAAAGAGATCTAATATCCACAGGCAAATTAACAAAAAGAGAAAAATGGAGCACTATTACATTAGCCCACTGTGTTGAGGTTGGGAAAGTGCAACTTAACAATCCAAAAACATTATAAAAAAGGAACACTGCATTTCTAAAGCAGTTAATTTAACAGCAACTACTGTTAAGTCAAACAGGTAACAAGTAAGAGAAGAAAGAGTGAGGATTCAGTCACATACTCCACAAGCATTAAGTAGCCACTTCAATGTACTTGTGCCAAGGGTGACCTCTAACTCTGATCCTCCTACCTCAGCCTCCCAAGTACTGGCATTATAGGTCTGCACCACAACACCTAGCCACTGAACAAACAAATGAGATATGGTCCTTCGTGGTGGTATTGTGTTCCCCAAAATATTGTATATGCTAATAAACTTATCTGCGGTCAGAGAACAGGACAGCCACAATATTAAACATGAGGATAGGCAGTGGTAGCACACGCCTTTAATCCTAGCATTCCAGAGACAGAAATCCCTCTGGATCTCTGTGAGTTCAAGGCCACATTGGAAACGGCCAGGCATGGTGACACACGCCTTTAATCCCAGAAAGCGAGCCTTTAATCCCAGGGAATGGTGGTAGAAAGCAAAAAGGTATATAAGGCGTGAGGACCAGAAACTAGAAGCATTTGGCCTGGTTAAGCTTTTGGCTGGTTAAGCGTTCAGGCTTCTAACAACACAGTTCAGCTGAGACCCATTCTCGATGAGGACTCAGAGGCCTCCAGTCTGAGGAAACAAGACCAGCTGAGGATCCCGCAGGTAAGGTTAGCTGGGGCTTGTTCTGTCTCTCTGATCTTCCAGTGTTCACCCAAATACTTGGCCTCAGGTTTGATTTTATTAATAAGGACCTTCTAAGATTCCTGCTACAGTCCTTGCCTTCCAACAACCTTAAAATCCAAGAGGACATAAACCACACAATAAAACATTAATACAAGCCAGGTAATGTGAAAAACAACGCTGGCACAGAATTCATGGTTTGAAATTTGAAGAAGGTATATTTAGCTTGTGTATTCTACAGTGGATCAGATTTCACACAGAGCAGGAAGAAGGTAATTACATCAAGAAAAGGAAGCATGCGCACATTTGAGGACAGGAAAGCCAGAAGACTTGAACAGTAACAGTTAATATTATGGCAGCTTCACTCCATGACAGTTACCACCTAAGCACTTTACTGATAACTGCCATCACTTAGCTTCCTTCCTAAGAATCTAGATGCTTGCAAGCTTAGGTCAAATGACCACGGCCTTATCTAGTTGGGCTCTGGTTTGTTTGATTTGGTTTTGGTTCTGCAGTGCTGGAAGTTGAACTCAGGCTAGGTATGACCGCTGAACATACTCATGCCTTTGGGCTTCACAGAAGTTCAATCTCAGGATTCCAAACTCTTTATGATCATGTGGTCTAGTTACATGAAGGAATGTTCTAAGATATACACTGTAATAGTAGGCTATATTATGATGGCTGCTATTGTTTTGTAAATGATACAAGCTGGATATGTATATATGTGGAGAGAAATAACAGAAATGGCAAAATTAACAAACTATAGGCTCTACACAAGACTACTCAGAAGTCCCTGTATTACACTCTTACTGCTTCCCATCTGAAATTTTTCACAAGGGGGAAAACTAGCATATTTATACTTAAAAAATATTATAAGTGACAAAAACAAGTAACTAAGAAGAGTACTGCTAGCACATGCTATAAACAGGACTATTTTATACCCAAATAACTTAAAAACCTTGAAGTAATCTCTGAATGACTCTGATAGGCAAAAAAAAAAAAAAAAAAAAAAAAAATCACAAAAGGACAACAGAAAATATGTTAATTCTCTTCAGAAAAAAAGCTACAAAAACATATTCAACTTGTCATAATTAGAGAAACACAAAACAAAGAAATATGATACTACTCTTCAACTACTGAATGGACCAACTTTTTTGTTTTTGTTTTTGTTTTTGTTTTTTCCAGAGCTGAGGACCGAACTCAGGGCCTAGCAAGCGCTCTACCACTGAGCTAAATCCCCAACCCCATGAATGGACCAACTTTTGTGTCTTAGACAGAAACTATCATCAGCAAGTAAGGACTGATGAAAATGAGTGTTTTCATACACTATCAGCTATATCAGATCAGCCTTTTTGAAAATCTATCTACATTTTAATTTCAATTTAAAACAACCAACTCAGCAATTTTACTTCCTAGAAGTTTACTATTTATAAAGGATCATAAACTTTGTCTTAAAAGGGTCAGCAATAAATTACTTTCAGCTTTGCAAGCCATAAGGCCTCTGCTACGACAAACCCATTCATCTGCTCTAGTTTGAAAATAGCAATAGATAATTTAAAAAAAAAGTGCATGGCTTGATCCAATACAATATTGTTTAAGTATGGCATGTGCACATACGTATGGATGCATATGGAGGCCAGAGGAACATTGGCTGTCTTCCTAGATCCCTCTCCACTTTATTTACTGAGGCAGATCTCTTGAACTATGAGCTTACTGATTAGGCTAACCTAGACAGACAGCCTGGGGTGGGGGACAGGGGCTTGTTATAGGTAGGCCACCACACCACACAGCTTTATGCGTGTACTTGGAATCCAAACTTGGGTCCTCAGCTTGGAATGGCAAGTGCTTTAACTACTGAGCCATGCATGTCTTGAGCCCTCAAATACAATTTTACTTATAAAAACAGATACATGAATATGGACCATCATTTGCTAGGTCCTGCTATACACTAACCTCTGAACCACACAAACAAATAGTTTATTATAGCACTATTCATTACAGCAGAAAAATAGAAACTAATAACATATTAGTAGAGTACTTATTTCACAATAATTCACAGTAATTCACACTAGCCCAATGCAATGAAATATTACTCCTATATATAATGTAAAAGAATGTGAACAGTAGAGTGGGGCAAGAAACAGCTCCACACTCCTACATGCAGCAGCTGGAGTTCCTTTCAGAATCCTCAACTGAGCTGAAGCTTGATTAGGATGCTTTAACAGATTCAAGCACAGTGGTCATTAGAGAGGCACTCACAGAAAGGACAAAACACACCAAGCTGCAGTTGTCATGTATATGATTTGGTGGCTCTCAAGTTACATCTCAAAGGTTATTAACATCTCTCCCCTTTTTCCCTCTTTTCCATAAATGAGATTACAGAATGCTCCAGAGATGTCTTGAATAGGACCAAACTCTGATAAGGTAAAAACCAGGTTAAAACAAGGCATACACAAGGGTCAAGGGATGTCTTTCACTACAAATGGGAATTCTGTGAGAGTCCTTGAAAACTGTAGGTTTACAGCTGGGAAAAGGAGAAAGACCACACATGGAGGTGATTAATATGTTTAGGTCTTAAGCATGACTATCATTTAAGTCTTATTTGAAACATTTCTATATAAAAGAAATACTGTCTCTTATAGGTAACTGTCACTGAAAATGTTAAATCCTAGATTTCTTTTTGAGAAAAGTAACATTTCAATTTTGAGAATTTCATACACGAAGACAGTATTTACAATATTTCACCCTTTCTTCTCTTCATCTCCAGCTCCTTATGTGTCCCCTCCACTCACTCAAGTTCATGACTTTCTTTATTGTTACACACGTGCATACACACACACAAACACACAGTCTGCTGAGTCCATTTAGTGTTATTCACATGTGTATTTGTTAGAGTTGACCACTGAGATTGGATAACTCATCCAAGGGCTCGTCGCTGAAGAAGCTTGGCTCTCCCTCTCTTAGCAGACATGAACTGCCTATAGCTCTTCATGCAGGAGTGGAGCCTTCCAACAGTGCTGTGGGGTGTCATTCTGTATGCTGTGAATATGTGTTGCTCCCATTGGCTAATGAATAAAGTTGTTTTGGCCTATGGCAAGGCAGCTTAGAGGCAAGCAGGAAATCCAAACAGAGAGACAGGAAGAAGAGAGGTAGAGAGGGGAGACACCAGCACCACCAGAAGCAGCAAGATGTGAAAATACTGGTAAGCCATGGCCACATGGCAACTTATAAATTAATAGAAATGAGTCACGTTATAAGAGCTAGCTAGTAAGAAGCCTGCCATAGGCCATGCAATTTGTAATTAATATTAAGCCTCTGAATGATTATTTTATAAGCAGCTGTGGGACCTTGGGGCCGGGTGAGACCAGAGAAACCCTTCCAACTACATTTGGCACCCAATGTGGGGCATTGACCCACACAGATCTAAGAAAGCTTAAAGATTCTGAATGTACAGAAGTGGAGTCACACTGGGCTTCCTAGTCTCAGTCTCATATCATCATCAGCGCATAAACTCGTCTCCTGACAGCTGCCTGTGAGATAGAGCTGGCCGCCAGTCACCATAAGCTAAGCAGCATGGTGGATTCCTGTCTCGGTACACAGAGGAGTCTCCAAGCCTTGCATGCATAGTGGATTTAGCTTTTGCTAGTACAGTTTTAAAAAAAAAAAAAAAGGTATCTGGTGAGCAAGGATCCCAGAGCTGGAGGTACACGTACCACCACCATATTGGGAAGCTGAGGTGGGCAGAATCAGCAGCCAAGGCAGCCGCATTGGTCTTAGCCATGTAGTTTAGCAATTTAAAATCTCTCCTTGTCAGAGAAGGATTATAGATTCACAATGAGACAGATTTAGATGGAATAAAACTCTAAATGGTCTACAGTGTGTATAAAAATGTACGTAGTCCTTGAAGAGAGTGGAAAAGGAGGATAGACAGTTATATAAAGAAATAGACAAATCCAAAAATAAAGTCTTTAAAGAGACAATAAGAATAATACAAAAAATAAGCCACGGAAAGTTAGCAATTATACAGAGACTCTGGATCATATCGTCTTTGGGATTTTTTAACTGCAGAAAGACATTTGATTGTAAAGGCTGCTGAGTTAAACCCATATATATATATTTTAAGGTATCTTGACTTCAAAGTTTGTGTCTTTGGAAAAGAGATTGTAGCAGGAATCTTAAAAAGTTCTTATTAATAAAAACAAACCTGGGGCAGGTATTGGGGTAAACACTGGAATATCAGAGAGACAGAACAAGCCACAGCTAACCTAACCTGGCCAACTTCTCAGCTGGTCTTGTTTCCTCAGACTGGAAGCCTCTGTGTCCTCATATCCGAATGGCTCTCAGCTGAACTGTGCTGCTCAAAACCTAAAAGCTTAACCAGCAAAATGCTTAACCAGGCCAAATGCTTCTAGTTCCTGGTCCTCACGCCTTATATATCTTTCTGCCTTCTATCATCACTCCCTGGGATTAAAGGCTCACTCCCTGGGATTAAAGGCGTGTGTCACCATGCCTGACTGTTTCCAATGTGGCCTTGAACTCACAGAGATCCCAGATGGATTTCTGCCTCTGGAATGCTAGGATTAAAGGTGTGAGTGCCACCATTTTCTAGCCTTTGTATCTAGTGGCTGTTCTGTCTCTGACCCCAGATAAGTTTATTAGGGTGCACAATATTTTGGGGAACACAATACCACCACAAGAGATTCTGCTTTTGTTTCCACAGATGATGAGAATCTGTGGATTGCTTCCAGGCTAATATGGTTTGATCAGCCAAGACCACCTGAAAGGTATCAGATGATAGCCCAGATGATCCAACATCCAAAATGAGCTTCAAAGCAACTGGCTGAGATGATCCATCCTCACAGACAACTATAGCCAAGATTTAACTATAATTCTTAATTTTCTCAGAATCCCCATAAGATTACCAGTGCCCCCAACCATCAGGAAGTAGTATGAGAAGCCATGCGCAAATTCACCAAAATATTATTTATAAATGTTTATTTTTATTTAAAGGGGGTTGATTATAAATGCAATCTTTTTCTAAAAAAAAGAAAAGATAGATTATTGAATCTACTTTTAAAGAACAGTAACTTATTCAAAATGTTTTACATTGCTATGGATTTTAGTTTACTGATACAAATTTAAAGTTAATTTTGTTACACTATACATATATTTCTACTCTTGTTTAAGGTATTATGTTTGTGTAGCTCATTTGAAATTGTAATGTATAATTAAGAAATATGGATTAATAATTAGTCATCCATGATAATCAAACTTATAGTCATATTAGTTAAGTTTTCTAGGTATACACAGATATATTTCAATTAGGTAATCTTAAACACTTCAAAGACTTACAGAATATGGCATTTTAAATGTTTTAAAAAATTAGACTTTTCTGGATAATGAGACATGTCTGCTCCTGGCAGCACTGATTGATTTCAAAGAGAAAGATGGCATCAAAGACACTCCATATAGTTTATCCTCTTCTTGGCAAAAATAGCCATTTGGGCAAGAGGCTATTCTTGCCTGAACTGCTGATAATATGTTGCATAAACTGGACATACAGGACCCATAGAAAAATGACCACAGAATTTGCCAAAACAAGGTGAAATGGTTCTTCAGGTTTCTGCTTTGCAGAAGAGACTGCCAAATATTCTACAGGACACAGGGAGAAGCAACTAAAAAACTCTAGACCTACTGGCTAAAGATGGATGCCCCAACATTACAAAGGAACTTTGGATGACTGTCCAGGCAGGCAGCTGTCTCTGTCATTTCCAGGATTTTGGAAGTTGCTTACAATGCATTTCCTGTTTACTTAGGTAATATTATATCCTTCTGGGGTCTTTGATGTAGTTGAAGACTAGATAGTTATAATTATAGTTTTCCTTAGTCATAATAAAAGATAAATTAGATATGAAACTTTAGACTCACAAATATAGGATAGATAAAATATTTTCTTTAATTTTGCCAAATACAAATAGACTAGATATTGTAACTTAATTCTTGCTTGATAACTCTTCTATTATATGTAATTCTACCATGTTAACATTAAAACCTTCCTTTTTGATTAGATAGAAAAGGGGAAGCACTGTGGAATGTCTTTCTGTATGCTGTGAATATGTGTTGCTCCCATTGGCTAATGAATAAAGTTTTGGCCTATGGCAAGGCAGCTTAAAGGCAGGTGGGAAATCCAAGCAGAGAGACAGGAAGAAGAAAGACAGAGGGGGGAGACACCAGCACTGCCAGGAGAAGCAAGATGTGAAAATACCAGTAAGCCATGGCCACGTGGCAACTTATAGATTAATAGAAATGGGTCAAGTTTTAAGAGCTAGCGAGCAAGAAGCCTGCCATAGGCCATGCAATTGGTAATTAATATTAAGCCTCTGAATGATTATTTTATAAGTGACTGTGGGACCTTGGGGCTGGGCGAGACCGGAGAAACCATTCTGACTACATTCAAGATTTCCCACATCTTGACTCTACTGTCAAGAAGTTTAAACCAGTTCAGAGTGAGAAGATTCTTTTCCCTCCCACGTTTCCTTAACTGTCTGTCTTTCTATCCTGTTCTACCATGGTATAGATGTCTAAGGCAGAGGAGGGAAAACCTCCAGGATAAACTGCCAAATAAAAAACAGCAAGATGCAGAGCATTAATACAAGAATATACATCTCTATCTATCCTGTCCTAGCACAGCATACCTGTCTAAGGCAGAGGAAAAGCCTCCAGAATAAAAACTAATAAAAAATAGTAAGATGTAGAATATTAATAGAAGAATAGGCAAAGAAAAAAAATACACATGGACTTATTTTTCTGGAGTTTTGTATGGATATATTAAAAAAAAAAACAGTAGTCAGTCACAGCTCAAATGTTGAGAGTCCTGGGTATGATTTAAAGGAAAGATTTTTTTCACTAAAAATCTTTCGTTTTTTACCATATGCATTTAATTTTTATAACTACATTTGTAAGAAAAGGAAATAAATGAATTGGCACAGTGAATGTTAAGTGCTACGTGAATTAATTCTAACTAAAGAGGTTTCACTAAATGGGCACATGGGGATACAAGTCAGTTATGAAGCAATTACAGAGTAACAGTGGTGGTAAAGTGGACCCAGCAAATGTGAGCTATGTTGCTACAACCATTACCCAGGTTAACTCTCCAACATTCTTCATCCCAGATTCAGATCCCACCTGTCTAAACAATATGTAGCAATTCTACTACTGCCAAATGTCTGGTCCAGGGTCTGCCAACCCTGTCAATGACTTGGAAGCGCTATGGGAAATGTAATAAGGAATGGACAAGGGATTAATGAAAGCAACATAAATAATCAGCAAACTTCTATAACTCTCAGTATTACTACCTAAGTAGCAGCCAGGGGAAGGGACAGAGCACAGATAATACTCAGAATTTAAGCAAGAGATTAAGAAAAATATTAAGATTCTATCAAAGACATCAGTGAAATTCCTATTTATAAATAAACTTCAGATGGGATACAATGAAGAACAAAACTGTCTGTCTAGTGGGGTGAACAAAGGAAGTATCAACAGGCCAGGTATAAAACAGGGAAACAGGATGCATGTTAGCAGAGCAAGAGTCACAGAGGGTGTGCCAGCCACCAAAAGACTAGTTCTTGTGAAATTCCAAGTGACAGGATACAAGAAGATTGAGAGGATAGTGCTGACCTTTGCTACAGAAGATTAGGAGCCAAGAACAAGAAGGCCTATGTTATCCAGGCCAAGTACATGTGCATCAATCAAGAGAGGTTGTCAATGATGGGCTCAGTTCTCTTCATTTCATCATTGGGGCAAAACAAGAAAAGGATAGTATTAAGTAAGTACAAGTATTGTCCAAAGAGAAGTTACTCATTGACTATGATCAAATTTAAATTCTAAGTTTAGGAGACCCATGTGAAGTCACATATATGCTCTTGAAGTGACAGGTTAACTTCTCCTATGTGTTTTTATCAACAACAGTACTGACAACATCAGAAGGTTACTGTAAAGATTACTTGAAATAAGATATGTAAAGCATTAAACAATGCCTAGCACATGAGAGTCAGTAAACAGTAGCTACTTTTATTAACAAGGGTCAAGAGGCACCACTATGGAACAAGTCCTGCACCAAATGGCCTTTTTAGCCTAGCTGGTTAAAAGAAAGAGAAAGACTAAAGGTGGCAGAGGTCATTTAGGGAACTACAAGCTTCCAGTGATGATGGAGCTTCTGAAGGAGTACTTGGCATACAGAACTGGCTCCTGAAGGTACAGGGATCCAAAGGAGTTTAGGGAATTCTAAAAAAAAAAAAAAAAAGTCAAACCTACAACAGAAATGCATCTTCCTTTAAGCAAGTTTTGACAGTAATGTGTGGAGACAGTGAAGTCAGATGACAGATGAAAATCAAGCTGGGGGAAAAAATTCAGCCAGCATAAAGGTGATGCTGGTTGATTGGTGAAGAAACTGATGGGAAAATTTGACAACACTGGTTTCTAAACTTACAGATTATGATCTCTCAAATGTAATATGAGCAAGGTTATATATAGCCTGGTAACTTGACCTGCAACCAGAAATCAGTATACTCTGTGTAAAAAGATTATTTTAGATTTTCTAAAATCTTCCTAGTCAAAGGAACATATTTATTGTAGATTACCCAAAAATAATCACATAAAGCTTCTGAATGGACTTCCTGTGTCATAAGATATTATAGTGTTCTTCCCTTACCTGAAGGAGATACAGTGCAAGACTGGATGTCTGAAGTTACAGACAATATCAAATACACACACACACACACACACACACACACACACACACACCCATGATAAAGCTTAATTCATAAGTTAGGCACAGTAATAGATGAATAACAATAATCATAATATAGAACAATAATAACAATACACTTTTTGAAGTTATGAAAATGTGATCACTCCCAAAATATCTTTCCACGTAGTATTTTCAGTCTAAGGGGTATCATTTCCGGAATGTTATAGCTTCTGGGGACTAGCTCTAAGGAGAGTCCAGAGGGAATGGAAGAGGTGCAACAGAGGGCAATGGAGGTGAATATTATCACAATATGCTGTATCTATGCATGAAACAGAAAATAGTTTAAATCTAAACATACAAAAAAAGTACAATCCATATATACAAAAAGCATCAGTGATTTTTTTAAACTCAATATTGTAATTCCATATACAATAGTATTTCATTTTTCCACCCCACCTTTGGTCAGGTAGTCTTTAAAAATGTCCTGATACAATTTTTCCATGTGCATGTTGAATCCCAAAAAGGAAGTTAAGAGCCTATATCTGTATATTCTAAACCTCTTTACAAAAATAGATCTAAAGCTAAATATAATTATCTTTTAAAATAAAATACAAAATTTGCTTATTATGAGTTATGAAACAGGAAAGTAATTATATTTTTCTATTTCTTCTAGGATGTATTAAATGTATTAAAGTTGCTATAAACTGACAACTTGTAGGTCTCATTTTTAAAAAAAAAGTATATGGATCTTTATAACATTACCATCTACATACTATAAACAGCTTAAACATATGATGGAGGCAATCCATCCACTGAATTCTGAACATTAAATGTTAGTAATTGAACATGATTTCTTTTCTTCGTTTTCCTAAACTTGAAAATTGCATGGAGATGGGTTTTTTTCCCCATTTTTTAAAGATTCAAATCTCAAAAAAGTTATCATTTTTGTAGTTAGTTTACTATTTGTAGTGGATAATTTTAGTTTATGTTAACACTGGCATTTAAAACAATCCCAGAGTAAAATACAATTGCTCAAGGGTTTTAAACACTTCACTAAAGAACTTCTACTTAAAACTGTTCATATATACATACCTTTGGGCCAAAGCACCCACTAAGTACAAGATGGTTTGTTAAAGCAGTCTAACCAGCACTGGGAAATAGGTCCTTTCAGCTGTCAGAGCAAAGTAGTGTAGTCTTTGGCCTCAGATTCTCCTATCATGGATTCTAAGAACTTTCATAACTCTTAAAAGGTACACCAAGAAGAGTTCATCAAACTATCATTAGAACACCTTGTAAAACCATTAAACAGCAAATACATCGTCCTGGGCCAATCAACTATGAAAGAATTGTGCATTCATGTGAAAACTGTCACTCCCTTTAATACTAAGGAAAAGTGATTTTTAAGAAACTATATCCAAGCCACTTCTGTGGTATCCTATGTCCATGTAGAGATCTGTATGACTCCACACTTGAAATAAACGTGAAGATACATCAATGAGGACTACATAAAAATGTGCAGAATCAGTGTATCTAAATTTCAATGAGAATAGAAA
>CABHPH010133623.1:0-22601 GCA_902168325.1 Peromyscus nudipes
AAATACCTCTTGTGAGGTAACCCAGACTCAGAAAGATAATCATCACATCTTTTCTCTCATTTGTGGATGTGAGCTTCGAATCTTCAGATTTGTGTGTTTCGTTTACAATACCCATAGAGGTCAGGAAATTACTAAAGAGACCTGGGGAGAGGCGTTCGGAGGAGGGGAAACTGAGGGACATTGGGAGGGGCAGGCATTGAGAGGAGGGGAGACTGAACTCACTGGGAGCATGGCTAGAAGTACATGACTATAAAGAAGAAAAGAGAAAGGAGAGCTGAGGTAGAGGGCTTGGCCAGGTGGTTCCACCAAGAAGAGAAAACTACTTTCAACTTTTCTGATTCCTTTTTTTTTTCAATTAATTTTTTTTCATTTATTTTATATCTGAAGACAGGCAGTTTCTCCTCCCTCCTTTCCAACTGTTCCCCTCCCCCCACCTCCTCTGTTTTTGTTCAGAAAGGGGCAGGCCTCCCATGGCATATCAAGCTGAAGCAGTACCAGACTCTTACCCTGAATCAAGTCTGGGTAAGGCAAGGTAGTATGGGGAATAGGTTCCCAATATGCAGCTCAAGCGTTAGAGACAGGCCCTTGATCCTGCTGCTAGGAGTCCCACAAATAGACCATGTTATGCAACTGCCACACTTATGTAGAGGACCCAGGTTATTCCCTTGAAGGCTCCCTAGATGTCAGTTCAGCATCTGTGAGCTCCTATGAACCCAGTTTAGTTGTTTCTGTGGGTTCCATTGTGATGACCTTGGCCTCCCTGGCTCGTACAATTCTTCTTCCCTCTCTTCAACAGGATTCCTGGAGTTTGGCTCAGTTCTTGGCTGTGGATCTCTTCATCTGCTTCCATCAGTTGCTGGATGAAGGCTCTCTGAATGCAAGTAGGGTAGTTACCAGTATGATTATAGGAGGAGGCCAGTTCAGGCACCCTCTCCACTATTGCTAGGAGTCCTAGCTGGGGTCCTCCTTGTTACCTAGCCTCTCTGGGGCTGTGGATTGTATCCTAGTTATCCTTTACTTTATAGCAAACATCCACTTACGAGTAAGTACATACCATGTTTGTCTTTCTGGGTCTGGGTTACCTCACTCAGGATGACTTTTTTTCTAGTTCTATTCATGTGCCTGCAAATTTCATGATGTTGTGATTGTTGTTTAAACATTTGCTTTTCACTGTGACTTTCATTTAGGAATAACAGTGCTGAGACGGCTGCCACAGCCAGGCTGGTTCCACAGGCATCACTTACTCTCAGGGTGAGGATGGGTGATCTCAAATCAGAAGGTGTCCATGCTCTGTCTAAAAGGTAGTGGCTATTGAAAGGATGGCATGGTATTTCTTTAGTAGTCTTAGCTGCTACACTGTTAGATGCAAAATTTTAATTATGAATATTGATAAGAATTAACTTTTAAAAAATTCTAGGCTGAGCTAAACTAAACCTATCTGTGCTAAATATTGTCCTATTTATTTATATTCAGCTATTCATTGGCTTGTTTATTTCACAATGCTGGGGACAGAACCCAGAATACATGGGCAAATCCTCTACCACCTAGATATTACCCCAAAACTTAGAATGTCACACTTTTACACAAAGTTTAAAAGTTCTAAAGCAGAGAAGGTAAAACCATGGCTCAGATGAATTAACTAGTCTGCTTCCCGTGTAGCCAAGATCAAAGCTTAACCCAGGAGACTCCTCAGGGTAGGGCATTTGGGGAGCTGACCTCTGAGTTCAGGAGGTATACTCATGATTTCAGCCTCCATGTCAGGCTGCCACTGGAGAACAGTGTGTTGGACAGAATGAAAGATAATTATTGTTTTATTCTGTTTTGTCATCTACCTCATCCTTAGTGATTAAAAATTATTATCTTTTGTAAAAGTATTGCTGTATAACAGATGGGAAATATAATATGAACAAATATATGTCTCAAGATGTAATGATTTGAGAAGACTTAATTTCACAGAAAAAGGACTTTCTTTCCAAACTGAACAAAGAAAGAATCTTATCTGAGTATAACGAACACAAAACAAGGCAAAGCAGGACTATAAGAAATGTACTTGAAGTATTTATATTTTAAGTTAATTTTTTTTTTGGTTTTTTCGAGACAGGGTTTCTCTGTGTAGTTTTGTGCCTTTCCTGGATGTAGACCAGGCTGGCCTCGAACTCACAAAGATCCGCCTGCCTCTGCCTCCTGAGTGCTGGGATTAAAGGCTCATGCCACCACTGCCTGGCATTAAGTTAATCTTAAAATGGCTACTTTACTAAATTGTATAAAAGAGAATGGCTACTAACACTATGTCTCATAGCATATGAAGAATTTGTATCTAGATGTTTCCAGATCCCTAGGACTTGAAGAAATTATGAGCTTTAAATATACTTTTAGAGATAATTGCGGGGAGTCCTCCTTATTCCCTTCTAGTGGTGGCCTTCCTAAGAGTACCCTCCACATAGAACAACCAAACCTTAGGGACTGTATTGACATGAATGGTAGGCACCTTAAGGACCAACCCTCCCATTCTCAAATTACTTAAACATTGGCAAGTTCATTAAATGATTGAAGCGCCAAGAAAAATGGCAAAGACAGCACCTCCTTCATAATGTTGTTAACTTTAAATTCATCAGAGCACACAGTGTGCTACAGAAAGTGTGATGGAATTCAGCAACAATAAGTACTCAGTAAACATTAACACAGAAAAGAAAGCAAGAGTTAGCAAGAAAAGGAAGGAAGGAAGGAAGGAAGGAAGGAAGGAAGGAAGGAAGGAAGGAAGGAAGGAAGGAAGGATGGAAGGAAGGAAGGAAGGAAGGCAAGCAGGAAGGAACGAAGGAAGGGAAGAGAAAAGTAAAAGCTCAGGGCTTTAGTCTAACATTGCTTTCTGTTTAACAGCACATCAAAGGACAGGAGTCATCTGTGAAGACGCTGGAAGCCAGAAACTACCTCCAATCAGAAAGCTCCATGTTTAAGCAACATATGGATCTAGTTCAGCTGGAGTTTCCTGAATGAATGTGGCCTTTGCAGGCTTTCCAAGCACATTGAGCAGCGCTCCATCATTGGCACTGGAAACAAAGCTAATGGTCTGCAAAGCCGCACATGATAGAGATTAAGCTACCTGTCCTGAATGGATGTGATGGTATTTAAACTGGAAAGGGAATGACTTAGAGGAAAAGGAATTTAGGCACCGTCTCCTTTGTAGAATCTAAATGTGGCTTGTTGATTTCTTTTGGAAATATTTCCAGAGTTAAATATAATACTACTGTGCCCATTAAGAAAACGAGTTTCCTATGAGATGGACATGTGGCGCTTGATTGCTGCTCCAATGCCTTGACCATTTCACCCTGCAAGCTGGGTAATGAAACCCCTCTCCTGGCACTAAGCAGTTTACTGAGCCTTTGCCGTTGTGCTATGCTCCCAGGGCCATGGGCATGTCTGAAGAATTGAGTTTAAGCTTAAATAATGATCAGATGCCCTTTGAAACCCACTGACAGACACCAGACTCAACAACAAAGCCAGGCTTCATCATCACAGTAAAGAGTCTGCCTTGGGAGGCATGTTACAGAATAGTTAGCTGCAAATGAAATTAAACATCTTTTAAACTTTTGCATTCTCCTAGGTAGCATAATTCTTTTAAAACATCTATCTATTATGAGTCAATTATATCTACATAGAGCATTTTGGTTTGGTAATATAGAAAGTAGATCCAATGTTTTTAGTTTGTTAGAGTAATTCTTACTTTGTTTAACATATAAAATATTTTTATTTTTTTTTTGACTAGCTTATTCTGTTTTAAGCCCTATATGTTGAATAAACTGATAGCTACAAGTCAAATTTCTTTCTTTCTCTTCTTTTTTGTTTTTTTACTAAAAATATTTTGTTTCATTTAAAGGGTATTTGAGAATATTATTTTTCTATTCTGAACCTTTCACTCTTAGAGCGAGATCCAGAAATGCTAACTCTTTGTTTCTGGCCATGAAGACAGAAGTGGGGGAGTAGAGAGTTCACAGAGAGGCAGATCTAACTTCTTAGCAGATTCAGTGTACAATAAGTCAAATGTATCATCCCCAAAATAGCTTTGGCCAGCATCTCACAAGTCAGTGGTAATGCTGTGGTACCTCCTAAGTGCTGGGTTTTTACTTCTTTTAACACTATGAAGTGCATGATTAGTTTCTGTTGCAAAAGAAGAAACTGAGTTTTAAGGAGATTAGGCAACTTGAACAAAGCTAGTTAATAAATAGCTGGGAGTTTTACCTATGTCTGCCTTGGTCAACATATTTTTTGAATAGCGTCCTCTTCCCCAACATTGAAGTCCCTAATGTGTTTGCATTTGGAAATAAGTTCTTTAAAAGTTCTATAAGGTTGGATGTCTTATAAGGGTGTTTTGCAAAGTGACTTGTTCTAACCATCATATCTTCAGGACTAGACACATAATAGAGAACTAATCAATTCTGTTAAAATGAACTGATGAGTATGAACAGTGATCCTATACTCATACTTTTCTGGTCAGGTTTTCACTGTAGCTGAAAACCTACAGTGTATTATCAAAAATCCCCCCCCCCATGTTCAGGTCCTGCAACACATTGTGATTTGTGATTTAGGGAAGAGCTCCTCTCTCTTCTTCAGTTAGTGTGATCTGGACTTCAGTTTTCACTTGCCCATGCGTTAGGCTTCACTAAACCACCTCCACCACACAGCACCCACACAGCTGGACACTATTGTCATGGGTCTCCCTTGACTTCCATTGAAATTTCTCTCCCTGGTATCTGTTTTCCAAAAGGAAACAGACTGTCTAGAGCACAAGTCAACTCCCTCCCAGTGATGAGCTAATGGGGGTCTGCTATCTCATCTCTGAAGAAGAAAAAAAAGTATCTTTATAAAATCTTAACTTCAAATACAGGTAAGGCCATGCCCTGTGTGATATCCAGGGAAGACAACTGTTCACATCTCACTTTGCTTCTCTGGCAAAGGACCTAGGCCTAGAGAAGTTAAATGGTGTGCAGGCTTGTATTCTTCAGTATCCTGACACTCACAGAAGGGACCCTGCTTAGGTAGCACAGACATTACAGGAACACATTGTGAGGCATGCGGACTGTCTGGCCCTACCCAGTCCTCACTGTGAAGTTAGAGACACGCCTGAAGCCGTGGTAATCAAAGCGTTGGATCCAAATTGAATAAGTAGTAAATCAAGGCCCCTCGTGCTTCCGTGTCCTCATTGGCATTTCTGAAGATAAGCCTCAGGCTGTTGTCCTGGATCACAAATGGATACTGTCCCACAGTATCACATTTGACCCTCAGGACAGTCGTGGAATAAGGGAGGCTCTGATGAACTCTATTGAGTAGATGAAGAAACTGGAACTCGGATCCATAATTGGCAGAGCCTTTGTATTTCCAGCTTTTCATAACAGCAGATTGGAAGAACACATCCTAAAATCATCAGACTATTCAAGACCCACTCTGCAGTGTCTTTGCCACACTTTGAAACCCTGTGAGACCTCTCTAATTCAAAGTGACTGCCATTTATTTCCTCCTGGGGGACGATGCTGGGACTGTGAATTCTGGGCTAAGGACCTATTGTATTCCTCACTGTCCTCTTCTTCAATCATATCTACAGCCTGTAATGATGTGTATTCTCTCTCCTCACATGATACAACACAGAAGTGCACATATTCATGTCATGTTCTGTTGAAACCCCGAGACCCTTGAAATGGAGCTGAGATGGATTTATGATGACAATGGGTGGACAAACCCACATATGTTCCTTCTTTTCTTCAACACTAGGAGGATGACATGACTGACAGCTCATTCCCTTTGGATCACTTGTAGCACATAATGCCCACACCTTAGCTTCTTTAGTCATGGTGAGATGAAAAATAAACAGAGCGGCTATGGGGAAGACCTTCAGGTTCCCAGTAAAAGCATGGATATGATGAATGAACACTTGACTGATATTCCATATGGAAAGGAGTCGTGAACTACTGTCACCACTGGGAGACAGGGGGAACGCTGACAGCCTTACCACTCAACCACAAACCATTCCCAGTATGACTAACTGCTTTCTGGAAGTTCCGCGGACCTTGCCTGTGTGATTTCTAGTTACTCTTCATCTTCAGAAAAATATCCCTTTGCTTTTTACTTGCCAGAAATAAAGGACAGAGTGTATTTGTTTAGGCAGTGGGGCTGCATCTTAACTTACTTGCAGATACTGATGGACTCACAAGTATGTCAAATATTATATGGATTCTTGTAGGTTAAGAGGGCCAGGCCAGCCATCTGAACATCCCTGTTATTGTTATGCATAGTTTCAGTGAAGTACTTGTCTGTCCTGTTAAGACTGACTTAGAAATAGAGCCAAGAAACATCATTTTATAATTTTCTTATCGTTTTATTTCATCTGATGTATATACCACATAAGAAATACTTCATAATATGCTAATCCTGTATTCAACAGATGGCAAATGTCACAGCCCTGTCTTTACAGAGAAGCTTAATAAAATTAAGCTGACTCAGTAGGTGTATGGAATGAGATTTCCTCTGCATCATCTCAGTGCTTTAGTCCAAGGCATAGATTTCTCAATGATAGGCTATGTACAGACATGCGATTCTTTTTAACCCCAACTGATGATGCATAGACTTAGCACTTCATAGTCGTTTAATAAAGAGGAAAATGCTCTTGGCAAAGGAGGAGATCGTGCTTTTCCTCGTGACTGGGGTATTTTCATTCACGACAGGACCCTTGACAGTCCTGTGAGGTTAAAATCATGCACAGCATGAGGAGTGCACAGTCTGGAGTTGAGAACTAAGAAGCCAACCGACCTCTATTCCAGCAACCCCTATTTGTGTGAACCAAGACAGTGGCCTCTCTGAACATTAGTTTCTCTTCCTATAGGATGCAAAGTCTTTGTTGTATCTTTAGAAATGAGGTGCCTGGAACTATTGTGAAGACGAAATAGATGGAAGCTTCCCCTATATAACTGCCATTTTCTTCTGCTTGGCTGTGAATCATCCCAATTTTTCAAACACTACTATGACATGCTTCCTTGGCTTCTCTGTGGACTCACTTCTAAAGCATCTTATCTACCCCAATTATTGGTGGATAGTATCAGCACCAAAGTCAGTCCTCTGGGCACAGTTCAGGCCAATGCTTTTTAGACAGAACAAAATTCTACATGACTCACTGAGACTAAAGACTGGCATATGACAGCACAAAGCATTTCTAAAACACAGACACCAGTATTTGTGTTCCATGGTATATGTTCCTATAATACAAAATTAGATGTAAAAATGGAGAAGTCAAGAGCTGGATCAAGTTTAGAGCATTTGCTGTCCTCGAAGAGGACCTGGGCTCAGTTCCCAGCACTCATTTTGGGTGGGTCATAAACACCTGTAGCTCCAGTCTCAGGTGACCCACATCCTCTTCTGTTCTCCACAGAGTCAATCATGCAGGTGGTACACATACATGCATACAGGCACACATACATAAAAATAAATAAATCTTTATTTTAAAAACTGAGATGTTGTTTCTTGGGCCATATAGTAACCTAATGAAACTGGCTTCATGTTTCTCTGGTTCTTGCAGCTCAGATATAAACAAGGAGGAAAGAGACGAAGACAAATGAGACCAAAGCATAGCAAATGCCAGCTAGCAAGCGACAAACGTACACACGCAAATGTCGAGAACTCCGCATCAGACCTAAAAATGGGCAGATATTAGAGGACAGTGTACAACGTCAGCTTGACAACCTAAATAAGAAAGTATATACAAATAACAGCCTCAGAGACTGGGAACCCGACGCACATTCTCAGACACTGGGGTCACTCACACAGACACTATTCAGCCCAGATACCACTTGTAAGTCCTAGACCTCTGAATATCTAGATGAATGTGTTTGCACCTATGCTCTTCCCGACATTCCTGGCTGGATCTTTGGAGATCTTAGGATTTCAAGGTGTGCTCATCAGTCCTTCATACTGGCCTGCCACTCCAAAATCCAGAAATTAAAAGGAAGTCCAACTACTCTGAGTTCTGGACAAAACAACCCTACCACAGTTGCCCATGACCTGACAGTGAAGACGGGATGGCTCCTCAGAAGTCTGGGTAGTTGTGACCCTTTCCTCACCTTCTGAGTTCTCATTGCTCCTACACTCCCTCAGTAGAACTCTCTGTTCTCTAGACTCCTCTTCAAGTCACTAAACCATTCTGGGACTCTCAGTCCAGCCCTCATGTTTTCTATTCCAATCCTGAAAAGGCAGCACTTTCCCACGCTACTCCAGTTCAGTATTCCAACCACGCAAGGCTCCACACTGCTGTTTACTTTTCTGCATAACATTAATCACAAACACACACATACACACACACACACACAGATGCATACACACAGAATACACATACTTGCACACACACAGACCACACACAGACACATACATACACACACACACTCATACAATATGTACACACACAGACACACTCACACACTTTCACACAATACACATATACACACACTTATACACACAGACGCATACACACACACTCACATGATTCACATATCCACATACACTCACATAATACACACACACACCACACACACACACACACACTTAAACTCATCGCTGATTTCCCTCCCTTACTAGTGTTTAAATTGGATTAGGATTATTTTTCATTTTGTTTAAGATTTTAAGAGAAAAACAATATCTCATTTTATGTTAACTAAAACAGAAGTTTTCTTTCACTCAAAATTGGTGAATAGAGACAAAGCAGACCAAGCAGACTAGATCAGCTGCTCTCAGGGTGTGGTCACAGACAGACCAGATCACGGCCCATCACTGTTATCTACTGGAGTTTAGTTTGTTACAAAATGGGTTTTTATTTCATAGCACTACATATAGTTTTTAATTAATTAATTAAATGTGTATGAATGTTTTGCCAGTGTGTATGTAAGTGCATCACATGAATGCATCAGATTTCCTGGCTGGAGTTACAAATGGTTGTGAGCCACCAGGTGGGTGCTGGGACTCAAACCCAAGTTCTAGACAACAGTCTTTTTCCTTAACTACAGATTCATCTCTCCAGTAGCGCACTATATGTGTTTCAGTTTATATAAAAGTTAAAATTCATCGAATCAATTTACCTGCAGTAATCACAGAGTTACAGCTAAGTTGTCTTTGGTCTCAATATTTATAAAATTTCAACATTTACAGTAAACACTAGGTAATGTTATGTTGTCAATACCCATCGCTATTATACAATTGAGTATACACAATTATCATACTCTATATAATACTAGAAACTTCCTGAATAATAACTTTTGCTACATATTTTTTAAGTCAAGGGCAACTTGAGCTTTTAGTAGAGTTCACAACACGAAACAAGACTAAACAGTTTCAGTAAGACAGTCTTACCAACTTTACTTTTGTGGGTGCCATGGGTATCCTGCTAGTATCATTTGTACCAAGTGTAAAAAGAACGCAAATCCAAATGCCATTAGGCAGAGGACAAGGAAAAGAGATATGACAAAGCATGACAAGTCTTCTTGTGCTGTGGGGAGGGTGCTGATGTTGGTTTGATGCAGAGATGGAGGGAGCACATATTGTTCAATTCAGCTCAAGCTCTGACTGCAAGCCAGCTTTGAGCTGTGTGTTAATCGAAGGGGAATGAACATTCTCGAGATTACTCCACTTGAGCAGCAGACGCTACCCGGCTTCTCTTTCTGCTGATGTAGTAAAAGGCATTGTGCCTGGAGGGTAATGGGGTGGAAATAATATGTGAGGAGATAGACTTACGATAAAAGAGGCTCCTCAGTCAATATCAAAACCTAAGGAACAGCCACATGTTTGGCATGCTTAAACATTAAGTGCTGTAGGGGGTTGGGAGAGGGAAAAATCTCTCCCAAATGACAACAGATTGTTGCAACTGTCAGTAATACAGAGTGTCATCATGGCCAAAACAGTTATGTCAGGCTGCCTCCCCCACTACCCTGCATTCACACCTATCCACTACACACACCTCACACAAACATCCACTGAAGAGTGCTCAGCATTCTCAGGGTCTAGTTCATGACTGTATGCATAGCCATCTTTCTGCTTTTCTACCCCTGGAAGTCCACTCATCTGTACTCCACAGTACATTCAACCAAACCAGGCCACCACAGGTCCTGAGGAAGAGAAAACGTTGTTCTATCTCCTTAGTCTTGGCAATCCTGGGCCTTTTCCTGTCCTCCACTCACCGTCTGACAGCACACATTATACTTCTAATACACTAGTGCTGTTTGGAAGAGGATGATTCTAAATAACAGATAAATCCCATTCCTGACTGAACCTCTCATTACATTAGATTTAACTGTATGTCCATATATTTGGTCAATAAATTATTCTTTAGTATTACACAACAGAAAAGAAAATTCAGAGCAACCCTTCAGACGGTTTGCATGGAACTTTGTTCACAGCTATAGGGGTAATAAAGGCAGTGAAATACCAGTGCAGTGTGGTAAGTAGAAACAACGAAGCTACCCATGTGCCGCAAAATGTTAGTTTTCATGAGAGTTCCTGTTTGTTTGTAATGCTCATGGTCATATATATGTAAATAGACATAGATGCAAATTTGCTTACATGAGGGAAGAGCATACATATCAGCTCTGAGAGGAGGAAAGAAAATTTACAATAATACATCCAAACCTGCCTTCTGTACACTGAGTATTATTAGCATGTAACTGAAATGTCTGCAGGAAACCTCAGGCCAATTGAAATGAGTCTTCAACCAATCGCTCAACGCACACAATCATTTTTCTTCCCTCTTCCCATCCCTAAGTAAGTAAGTAAATAAATATAATGAACTAAAAGCGGCATCCATAAACCCTGTAAGTGTGTGAGATCCAGGTGCCATCATATAGAACACAGACAAAAATAAAGTTGGTAATAAAAGCTGTATTGGTGCCCCAGGGTCAGCAGCCTGCTGCTGGGATGGGGTCTTGGTTTAATCTCACAGTCCATCCAGGACAGGCAAGTCAGGCCCAGATTTTGTCTGTGCTTTGCGCAGTTTCTCACAAGGTCTGGGCACTTGCTCGGCCTCTTCCCAGCTCCTCCTCTTCTGTCAAGACTGAAGCTGCCCAGTGACCAGCCTTCTTTTCTGCATCTTGGCACAGGGGGCTGGTCTATCATAGGATAAAAGTGGAATTCTCTGCTGTCTACAGGGCTCTCCCCAGGGAACAGAGCATGAAACCCAAACTTATATAAAATCATATCCTGTTTGCAAATACCATATTCCCTCCGCTTCTCACTAATCGGGTCCCATAAACCCCAGCACAGCTTGAGAGTCCATTCCTCATCTAAACAAATGCCATAAGCCCCTTTATACTTTTACAACCATGTCAAAAAATAATATTGCCTGCCAATAGTGATGTGATTGGAGTTGCCTCCTCTGAGCCATAAAAGAAGCGCAGAGTCTGTTATCAATTTCTCTAAGTGTACCGGGGGAATTATGGGTCGATTCAGTTCCAAGTTATAAATGACAACTCAAAAGCCACAGAAGCGTTTGAAGCTGGGAGCTGATGACGACATTATCATAAAAGCCTGCTCGTCCTTGCGTTTGTGGTTTTTTTTTTTTTTTTTTCCTTTTGGCCTATCAAATGAAGAGGGTAAAATAAGGCTGAGAAATGACTTCAAGATTTCTTCACACAGCAGTAGGTCAGATGGCCAGGAAAATAATCACTATTTTTAGTGATGTACCCCGAGGAGAGAGAACTAACATGGTCTTGCTCGGGCTATTGTTTCCAGAGACTCCTAATGATCTCTTTCACTAAACAATGGCCAAGGCTCAGATTTGGCAAAATGCTCTTTCAAATGGTGGGTTCTCTTGCAGTGGCATTACTTCATAATTAGAAATGAGTCATGCCCTGGTAACTAAGAAAATGAGACTCCAACACAAAGAAGTTTGGAAGCCCGACACTGTTGCTCCAAACAATTCTGGAGAGTCTATTTTAAAGGATCCTAAACGCTGCTTGCCCATGAGCTGCCTACCAAGAATCCAATTACCGCACGCAATTCTAGGGGAAAATCTAATAAAAAGCAGAGGTTTTCTGATTTCATAATGTCCCAGGTCATCTCCTCAAAAGCCAATTAATCCATCAGCATTCAGTAGCTGCACATTAAACCCAGAGAGAATGAAGCTCTATGTTCAAAGCAATGACAGTTTACATTAAGGATCGGAAATCATGGAGTACTTTTGAATGGAAAGCAATGGGTCTATCTTAGATAATTTGAACCAGAGGAGTGTTTTAAGACAAAAGCAATTACCAAATGATTCCAAACCTCCATGGTGCATCCATAACTTTAACCTGGACTACTCCGAGTTCATACTGGCTGCCTCTTGCATATGTTATGTCTGTGGTTGTCCTGACGCTGAAAATATAGGCTGGTTCAAATCCAAAGGACCCAGAGTTCTTCCTAGGGCTGTATCCAAACTAAAAATCTAAGGAAGCAAGATGGCTCAGGTATGGTCAAGAATATGACTTGGTTCGTTCAAATAACAATAATAATTAAAATAATAATTGTAGGCCCAATATGGCTCATTAGGTAAAAACACTTTTGGGAAACCTTGATGACCTCAATTTAAGGTCCAGAATTGATAGTGAAAGGAGAGAACTAAGTCCCCAAAGTTTTGCTGACTTCCACAACCCTATCTTGGGTGTTCCACAACCCATATACATACAAACAACAGACAAAAATTTAAATATAACTGCACAAACACACAAAACTACTGAACCATATAAGTTTGCCATGGCATCATCAAGTTAAAAACCTGTCCCTGCTATATGTGTGCACACATGCATACACACACACACACACACACACACACACACACACACACATTTACCTGGGCCTACCCAGGAGACAGAGGAAAATGTGATAATTTGCTGTGGATATCACTCTGTATCAATAAAGCACTGATTGGCTGGTAGCCAGACAGGAAGTATAGGTGGGACTAACAGAGAAGAGAAGAGAGGAAACAGGAAGGTGAAAGGGGAGACTGGCTGGAGCCGAAGCGAGGAAAAGGAAGATGTAAAGTACCGGTAAGCCACGAGCCACGTGGCAAAGTAGAGATTAATAGAAATGGGCTAAATATAAGAGTAAGAGCTAGACAATGATAGGCCTGAGCTAATGGCCAAGCAGTTTAAATAATGTAAGTGTCTGTGTGTTCATTTCATGAATGGGTTCGGTCAGGGAACCAGGGACTGGCGGGACTTGGGAGCTGGAGAGAAGCTCTCCAGCAACAATAATTAAGTGTCCTTCCTTCTCAAGTCCTCTCCAACCTTCTCCAGTGCTGGTAAGGCCGCCTGACCCACGTGTCCCCTACCTCTGCCCGTACTATCATATACCCCCCCCACTGCTGCCATCATCCTGATCAGGGGTACGTCCAGGATAATAATAAGGAGGTTTTCTGTGGCCCAGTTTGCTTCATGTTGGGTATACAGAGCCAGCAGGAGCAGTTACTACTCATTCTTTTGGTGCTTAGAGAGTTACTGAAGTCATCCTAGCTGAAGATGAAGTTAACTTGGTATGGGTTTAGTGGGATGCACTCTTAACTTGGTATGGGTTTAGTGGGATGCACTCCTTCTCCTGGAGCAGCCCCTCGGGATAGTAGAACATACTGGCAAAGGCAAGGAAAGCCGTTTCCAAAGTCATTTATCCTCTGCTTTTCAGAGTTGTTCAGCAAGCTCCCAGCACCACAGGGAGTTTGCTACAACTAGCCAGGACTAACGTGGGATGATGACCGTTTTGTGTCAAGGATCAAACAGCAAAAGTCGGTGGTGAGCTATTAAGAAAGGGGCCACGTCAGGTACCGTGAGGCTGGAGGGTGGAGTACAGAGTCAGCGGCCATCTATTAGTGATGAAGCCCACGAAAGAATTCGAAAAGCTGCTCCACAGCATTTACATGGGAGTGTGCACGTCAGTACTTCTAGCTCTTCACCATCGGCTGCGTGATTTTAAAAAATTCACGTCACTTCTCCAGAAATTCAATTTCTCACCCTCCACACAGGTCTCATTAATAATTACTGTGTGGGGGCTAGAAAGACGACTGGGTTGCTAAGAGCACTTGCTGCTGAGGACCTGGGTTCAATTCCCAACACTGACAGGGTGGCTCACAACTGTGTGTTACTCCAGTTCCCAGGGACCTGATGCTTTCTTTGGCCTTTTCAGGTGCTAGACACGCATGTGGTGCTAGTCATGTGTGTGGGGACAACCATATACGCTGTTAAAAATGACTTTTACATTTTCCTGGCTTCCCAAAACTCAGTTGTGATAAACTGTCCAGTCCAAATGGATATTGATTAGTGTTGGCATTTTATTTCCAGAGAGGCAAGATCAGGGAACAGGAAGTGATTTCTAAGCTAGGCATCATTAAAATCAAAACATAAACAGAAATTTATGGAAAATTTCTATATAAGACTTAGCAAAGAATTGTCAAAAACATTATTTTTTCTCTCTCTCTTCAAAATCTACAAATTTTACTTGATTTAAATGCCTTAGTCCCTGGAAACCTGACCTAGAGTTATTCTGTCCCGACATGACTTGGCACTTTCTGTTACTGGTAAGGATTAACTTTAAAT
This sequence comes from Peromyscus nudipes, assembly GCA_902168325.1. Taxonomy (NCBI): domain Eukaryota; kingdom Metazoa; phylum Chordata; class Mammalia; order Rodentia; family Cricetidae; genus Peromyscus; species Peromyscus nudipes. The sequence goes on from CABHPH010133623.1 coordinate 14,586, forward strand.
AGATTGCAGGCTATAGGGTTTGTTCTAATCATCCACAAAAATGCAGACATTTTTCTTCATATGTTGCTTCATCTGAACAAATCTGTCCTTGAAATGTGGTATAAATATCCTGGGTCAAAAGTCTTTGTTAATTATTGAAGACAAAAACAACCTCCAGGGGCTCACAGTATGTCCCATAATGCAAAGCACTTTGTGTAACTTGTTGCATTTTCACCACCGATATAATGTATGTGCACAGCTGGTGAAATTCTACAGAAAATGGAGTTCTGCTGCAAAATTACTTAAAAATCTCTCCTGGGAATGTCTAACAAAGCTGGTCTCAGGGAATGTGTGTCTTGTCACACAACTTGAATGGAAAGGTCTCACATTTGGTATAATTCTACGTTGTCATCATCTCGAAATCCATAAATCTGTTTTGAACAGGAAGCTCCAGATTTGGCAACAAGCTCAGCGGGTCACATAGCCCTTTCTGCAAGGCAATCCTCAGAAATCAAGGGAGAGTTTTTATAAGTTCATGTAATTTTAAAAGCAGTAACCAATTTATACTTACCCCAAGTCCACCACAAGGCAATGAGGAAAAGAACTTTCGAGAATCATCACCTGCACAGCGTGAAGATATGAAACACAAACATTATGAATGGACAGTTCTTACTCTTTGAGTATTTATCAACATATAGTATGCCATATGTATTCCTTATTAGAAAACTAATGAAAATTTAGACCAATCAGAGTTAATTTTCATAACACACTGCTTGTTTATACATGTATACAGGACAAACTCAAAGCAAATGAAAACAGAAAATACACACACACAGAAGGAACTGGTTATCTCACATGAACAAGCACATGTAAATGAAATTTGGCTTAAAAATTGGCTTGTTTATGGTACAACAATTCTTCAAATCATGATTCCCAAGGGGCCTTTGGCAGTCCCAAGTGAAGATGCTGGCCTGAGCATCAGCTAAAACGTCTCCCTACTTCTTTGCTCAGAGCAGTTCCCCCCATACTTCCAAGATGTACTTGACCTCCATTCCCTTCTGACTCTTTTGCATAAACCCTCATTGGGTGGGACACTGTGAGTTCAGGGTTAAGGCAAATGCAGGGTAGGGCCTGCCCAGCCCATTTCACCTTCAGGGCATTTGGAAATACAATCTGCATTCCTCAGAAAGAAAACAATTTTGGTTTTTGTTTGTTTGTTTTTGATAGAGAATCTCATTATGTACTGCTGCCTGGTGCAACTCACTCTGTAGCCCAAGCTGCCCTTGAACTCCCAGCAATCCCTCTGTCCAGTCTCTAAAGCGTTGAACCACCACAACAAGCTCAAAAGAATTTTAAAACTAATGCAGCAATACTGTTCATTATCATTAAAAAAATGCAACTTATGGAAAGTAACTCTGTGATCTACTGAGTTTATTTTCCAATAGGGTGGATGGTTTAAGTCACAAGGTTTATGAAAATATGCACTGTCATTAAAAAAGTTTAAATACAGTACTGGGTGGTGGTGGCACATGCCTTTAATCCCAGCAATCAGGAGGCAGAGCCAGGCGGATCTCTGTGAGTTTGAGGCCAGCCTAGTCTACAGATCTAGATCCAGGACAGGCACCAAAACTACACAGAGAAACCCTGTCTTGAAAAAATTTAAAAAAATAGTTCAAATATAGTTTCTAAAACGGCAGTCAATCCTTTCTATTAATTTATTACTTTATTTGTATGTATTTGGTCAGGATATATGTATGGGCACCACCTGTGTGCTTAGGATCCCCTGGAACTGGAGTTACAGGTAGTCATGAGACATCATGTGGGTGCTGGGAATCTAAACTGGGTTTTCTGCAAGAGTAGCCAGTGCTCTAACCACTTAGCGACCCCTCCAGAACCAGGAACTTAGTCCTAGAAATGTGTGTGTATATTTACATATTTCAGTCTACCTAAGGTATAAGTAAGATCAAGTACATCAGAGGCCTCTCCATTGTTTGCAAATTTTTAAAAACATAACACAATAATAAGTATAATATCATTTGTGGAGTCTATTGGTATAAACACAAACAATGTCAAATTTAACATTTAACAGGATATATATCCTGAAATATTAATTGTGATTATTTCCTGGAATTAAGGTAGGGTGCTCAGCATCATTGGTGGAACCAGATACAAACTTCCACCTCACCTATGCTCTGCTGATGATCAATGAAAAGTCAATTAAAATTGAAAAGAGGTTTGTGGTTTAAGTCTAAAGAGACTGTACTGTCATAGAAGAAAGCTTATTTTAAAAGCAATAAATTTCATGAGTTGATTTTTAATACAACAACTGACATGGAAAATTATAAAGAAAACTCATGCATAAATGAAAACATCCAAGTAGGTAGAGACATTCCCTCTTAATAAACAAAAAATTGAGGTGTAGCTCAATGACAGAGCACTTGCCTAGAATGCACAAAGCCTTGGGTTTACATAATAGTACTAAAATTGGAATACCGGCACCCGTAAATGACACTTGAAAACAAAACACAATAGGAAACTTAGAGACAAGAGCAATGGCTTAGTGGGATGCAAACCATGGTAACCTGAGTCCGGGACTCAGAAGGAGGAAACAGATTCTTGAAATCTGTTCTCTGATCACAGTGCCATTGCACAAAATTACTGACACATGAACAAGTGAGTGCACACACACACACACACACACACACAAATAAATCAACAAATACTTCTGCATAACACTGCAGAAGGGTAAAATTTTTTAATATTGTTATTATTAACAAGGGGATTGATGTATCCCTGAGTATTTTGCAAGAGTAGATCCATATCTCAAATGTGAATTAAAAACATTTTTAATATCTGAACTCATTATCTATGAGCAAGTAATAGAGGTAAAGAAACTGTTGTAATGCAATAAAGTATTTTAAAGAAGTAATGTAAAAATTCATTAAACTCTAAGGTAATAAGGGAAATAAATTTATTTAATGATGTTTAAACTTTATTCAGTTATATGATAATAAAAATGAAATAAGTAATTGATAATTTTAATTTAGTTGTGTGAAAGAAATTTACTTTACTTACTGAAATCATTGTTTGATAGCACTATATTAACTTATCAGTGGACTGAAATCTGACTAGCCAGGAGGTAATCGAAAATAGAAATAATAACGAATGAGACATTAATGCCACAGAAAATCTTCTACTAGAAACTAGTGAAGGTAATATTTTCAAAGTATCATCATATAAGGCCCAGAGCATCTAAGTAGATAAGTGGGTATCACAATAAAATCTAATTATTTTGTAATCTATAGATGTCTTTTAATATACAAAGACTGGTCGGTCTGGTCATATTGAATTTTTATTTAAATCTTCCTTCTAATCCTAAAACATAATCATCTAGAGCCTAGTATCAATTTTGAGTTAGAAGTGACACCTCCCATTTTGTTGGGAAGGATTGGGGAAGTCCAAAAGTTTCATGGGACCGAACAGGATGGATGAAGTAGATAGAGCATCTTGAGTCTGAGTTTCTACAAACAGAGTAGCATCATTCTGGTCTATTGGAAACAAAAGAATTACAAGGTACAATAATTCAAATTCCACAAAATATCTAATGTAACCTTTTAAGAGAACCTGGTAATCTACTGAGAGCTGGAACCGAAGAAGATCAGCTATACTTTTCATTCTCCAGACAAGCTCAAGGAGTTCTGAGTGCTCAACATTGACTATAGTGGCTGACCCTAAGGCTTCAGAGAATGTAGCAGCCCTGTGCTTCCTGCACTAGGGTAGCCCATAATGAAAGTGTCGCCTTGATCAACATAGTTATCTGCAATTCGTAAATAAAAGTATAATGTTGTCCAAGTTCAAAACTCACTTCATTAATAAATGTCATTGTTCTTCAGGTGTGGGATGGTGGTTGCTAAGGAGGACTGCATACATCAATTCGTGCTCACTAATGTTTACAGCCTGAGTAATCCTAGTCTGTTCCAATGAAGCCCTAAAGCAGTCAGTTTAATGACTGCCTTGATTACACTCTGGAGCACATTTTCTAAAAATGGGGAAGGTTGAGCTTCTACCTTTATCAAATTAAAAGACAGACATGTCTCTGCTTAAATACTTGAATAGAGTGTCTATATGTTCAAAGTATGATTTTACCCAAATACAAAGACCTAGGTATGGTGGCAGGCTCTTGAGATGCTGAGGAGGGAGAACCATGAGCTCAAAGCCAACCTGAGCCACATACACAGAACCAAGAAAAAGAACCAAGAAAAATTATTTAAACTATAGACATTTAAATTGATTTATTTGTATTTGTGTGTGTGTTATACATGAATTTAGTTGTACTAAATAAATTGCTTACCAGAACCAACTTTGAGCAATATTCTAAAAACTGAAGAATTTCTTTATTTTCTTTCTGCTTAGTTCTCCCAAACTGCCAGCTCTGTCCTGATCTACACACAGGCAGGGACACAGACTCACTAGTAAAGGCGTGTGCTCATTAGAGAGACTTGCCACTCATTTCAGAAGTCCTGGGATGTGTGCGTAACTGCTAACCTCTCTTTACTGCTTTCCATGATGCTTCCTATATGCAGCATACACTTGCTCTAAACTACTGAGGGCCAGTTACCTTAAGTTATTTTGAAATAATGTTGACTTAGGTAAGAGAATTTGATCATTTAAGACTGATTCAACAGATTCCTTCAAAGAAAAGAGGTAAGTTTAAAATGTTTATTTTAAGTTAAATCTGTAAAATGCAATTGTTTCAGCATGTGTTTTCAAGTTAGGCATTGTTATTCAATTATAATAGGTTATCAGTAAAATACAACTTTCTACTACTGTTTTGCACTAATATTTTCCAAAAATATTGTTTCAAGTATTCATATTAAATCTTGTTGCCTACATTTTATTTTAAAATATGATAAAGTTTTAGAAAAACCATCTGTTTCATTGAAACAAATTATAATAATTAGTTTTCTACTTGCAGCATTTACTGTAACATTTAGTTTTCAGAAGTACAGCATATATTTAATGGATTACATTAAGACCTCCAGTTTTCATCTAAATAAGGTACTCTGTTATCTCCGTGTGTTGAGCTCAGAAATAAGAAGTGAAAGATAGAAAACAAAAGATAAGGGTAAAAGAAATTTTGATAAAGGATGTGGAAAGGTCTTATGATCTTTCCATCTAAAAAGATGGGCAAACAAATTTGGTAACTCAAATATTTCTACATGTGAAAACATACCATATAACTGAGGCTCAAATAAAAGTTGGTTTAAAAATAAGCATTACACACTCTGCAGTGTCATTTTGTGATGCAGAATTCTCCTGATCTGCATTGGCTTCTGTCTTACTCAACTCATTCCAGGCAGCAACTGCTGGAAAAATTGATTTTTTTTTTGTCACACTGCTTGCCAAGTATTCTGAGCTGACACCAGCATTGACTAATGGCAGTGCTGGAATGTGCTGTTCTCAGTAGAGTGGAGGCCTGTACAGACCTAGGAGTGTCCTGGAGTCCAGCTTCTGCCCGTCCAGGGGGCTGGTGCCATACAACAGTGAGTGATGTTCAGAATGAACAAGCTGTATTTCCTCCAGGCTGGCTTTTCGACCTTGAATTCTCTGAAAGAAAACAACAACAACTTACAGTCTTCCACTGGCAGAACTCAGAAGAAATGAGACCTCGAGTCACATTTAAGATGATTAATAACCGGCTCAGATTCATCATGCAAGAATGTGACATAGATTTTCTTGGTAAAGTACCATAATAAAAATTGGAAAATGAGCAGATGCAAGATTCAGATAAATAGGCATCTGATTACATAAAGATTATTCCTTTCTGGCATAAAAATAAACTTATACCAAAGAAATTAGCAATTGACTCTTCTGCATAAAAGTGTCTGCTTAAGAACAAATAGGGGTTACTGCTTGTATAATAAGCAAATTTATTATTCTCTGTGTTACACTGGCCTGAAGAAGAAGCCAGAAGGGAGATGAGATTAACACCACTAAAGTTGACTGCGCTGGATTTTCAATATCACAAACATGGCAATTATTTCATGCATGTGCCCCTCATGGTAGCTGTACTCTAGACCAACATTTCTCAAAGTGTACCCAAAGGATACAAAAAGCTCAGGGTCTGATTATCAATGGTCTGTACTGAGTCAGTATAGAAATTTATAGTTAATATTTAGAAACTTACAAGACAATTTGACAGTATTTGTGTGTGTGTGTTTCAAATTTAACAAAATTTTGTATGTCTTCAATTTCTATTTCACTCTTAAAATAATTCATTTAATGTATTTTATAAAAGTATTAGTTGGTGACAGGCTTGCAATTAAACAAAAAAAATGTTGCTGATAATTTGAACAATCTAGATGGACTCAATGTTTTATACTCAGTTTCTGGAGAAAATTTCACTCATTCTAACAAAGAACTGAGCTCATAATTGTACAAACTATGTATTATATTAAATCTCAACTAGCCAACATGTGGTCTTCCCGGCTACATTCCTCTGTTAGTACGTCCTTGAGCCTGATGACGGTCGTTCTGACGTACGGTGTTAATTCACCCCCACTTCTGAAAACTGCTGTGCTTCCTGAAACTACGCAGACAACTTTAATGCTACTCTTAGAATACGTGACCACAAGCGAGCAGTGAGTTAACACTGAGGCACAGAACTTTGGTGAGATTCAAAAAAAACCTGTTCTTCCGTGCTACAGAGGAAGAAAGAAGCACCAGGTAAATTGGAAGAGCATCTCCCTAGGGACCAGGACAATCCCATCCTCAGCCTCCTGGGTGTAAGGGGATGAGGCTATAGGCAGGCCACTCGGTGTTGATACATGGTTCACTGAGAGGGCAGGCTGGAGAAACGGCTGCATAGTGACCCTCACATTTTACTGTGCAGGAGGCAGAGCTGTGCCTGTCATTAAAATAAATGATCAGGTCACAGTTAGAGAGGAATGGCAGGGGCCACAGAGGAAGAGAATGATGGGAAGCAGAAGGCTCTCAAGACCACCTTCATGTCCCAAATAAACAAGCAAATACTTCAGGAATTTTCTTTGCCATAACATTGAAGTTCCCTGTTCTTGATACTATCATTCAGCATTATGTAAATCCAGTTTATAGTTCTAGAAAATTATACTTTAGAAGGATATACTTTAGAGAAATTATTCCTAAGTAAGATGAGAATTCTAATATGAAAGATTAAGAAAAATTTGGTAATGATCAGACTCTGCTCTGATCAAGTAACAAACATCCCATAGAAGTCAGTGAATGGCTGGTAAACAAGAGATTTGGAAATGTTTATGAAAGACCAAGATGACAAAATAATTAGAACAACTAATAAAAGGTAAAATGAGTAAGAGAAAGTTGAAAATCAAGAGCTCAGAGACAAAGTTTATCTAAAAGATTTCAGAGGTGGAAAGGCCCGCACTGAAATCCTGGTAACTCCATGGTTTGGGTCATCTAAAACTAGAATGAGCAGAGGTCAGGAAACAGGTAGAGAGCCAACCCTAGTCGCACAATGATGGCGACTTAGAAAGGAAACAGCAGCCTTCCATAGACACATATGACATATGCGGATACAGCGAAGCACCAACACATTAAATAATGTCAACTCTTTCTATTATTTTTAGATTATTGGAGAATAAACCCAAAACGTGTACACTAGGCATGCACTCTACCACTGAGATCCATCCACAGCACTCTTTGTACACTAGATTTTGAGCCTAGCTCTTACTAAACTGCCTAGCATGGCCTTGAACTTGCAAAACTCTTGCCTCAGCCTGGGATTACAGGCTGCACTACCAGGCCATGCTAACAATGTCAATTCTATAGCTGATATTTAGACTAATGCTTTGAATATTATACTATCCTAAACACTTATCATGTTCCTCCCTCTCCTTTCCTATTAAGACTTTCTCAGGTCTACACTGAATTTTGCCTATGGTATAAAATGAAACATCATCAATAGTGTTTTTATAGCTAGTCAAAAAATGTTCATACTATACACTCCATGCTTGCCTCAAATATTTCTTTTCATTCTTCAGT